>JBANCV010000020.1:0-148884 GCA_037040105.1 Amiota albilabris
TCAAGGTGATATTCTGGATCATCATCCTCAATTATATATTGTTCAACAACTCCTTTTAAAAAGCCATTGAATGTTATATTTTTAATAAATTGTTGATAAAATTTAATAAATTTATCTTTATATTTGAATTTATCATTAACATGATAATCTATCATATTTACATATTTATATAACATTGTGAACTTATCATTTTCTGTGAAGTCTTGATAATGTAATTTATTAATTGCATTGTTCAAAAATGCATTATGATAATCCACATTAATTTGGTTTAGATCTTTTAATACATACATTCTTAGTAAATCCATGTCTCTTTTATTATTTAAGTCAAAATGCTTAATTTTTTCATAGTTTTGTAATACAATACTTTTATTAAATAAGCTATAACTTGGATGAATACCAATTATTAATGAAGAAATTTTATTCCCTTTTTTTAAAGAAAAAGAATTAAGTTCACAAAGGGCATGCTCATTTAAATGTTGATTATCATATAAATAATATATATCACCTGTATCAATATAGATTTTAACATTTTTAATATCCATATCAATAATTAAATTTAAAGAATTTATATTTTTTAATAACTTTCTAATTTTTGCGTCATTATTTATATATATATCAATTAATTCATTGATATACAAGTTTTTATTTTTAATCATTCCCGTACTTCTTTCTGAATTTTTGTAGTGTCATCATATATTTATATTTTTCATAATAAGATTCTAAGCTAGAATAATTAACAGCTAAATCATCACCTTTAAATTGATTATAATCTGATAAATTGTTCATAAAAATTTTTGTTGAAATATTGTCAAAATAATCAAAATAAAACCATAAAAGTTTATTATTCGTTTGTGACTTATTATAAATGATATCAAAAAGCATCCTGTCATCTCTTGGATTAATATGTGAAATTGTAGTAAGAATCATCTTAGAAAATTTAATATATATTTGTTTTTGATTTAAATCATTATAATTTAACATATCAATATTTTCTTGCATAAAATAAGCATAATATTCTTTCTTAAATAATATAAGAGAATCAATAACAACTTTTTTAAATAAAGGATAAAAATCAATATTTAAATATTGTTCTAGAAATAAATCTTGTTTTTTAATCAATGGATATTGTTCATCTAATATATAAGATGGATAAATTAAATCCATTATTTTCGCATTATGTTCTGAAAATTTAGGATCAGAATATTCATATTTGTTGATTGCCATTTTTAATATATGCTTATTTTTAATTTTAAGAGTTTCATCTTGAAAATCTGATGATGTAAAATAAATATATTCTTCATCAAATAACATAAACACATGTTTCTTATCATTAACCATAGCTGATCTAAAATTAATAAATAAATTTTTATAATCTTCTATTGGTAAATTTGTATATTTTTTAATGATTTTATCAATAAATAATTCATTTTCATTTTTGATTAACATAAATTCCTTCTTTCAATTTTATTATTACAATAATTATATAAATCAAAATAAAAAAGCGTACATAATACGCCTTAATATAAATTCAAATTATTCATTTTTTTGAATTCTTCATATTCTTCTTCTAATAAATAAGTATCTATTAGAATTTTATCTTGTTCAATATTAGTTTTAAAATCTTCAAAGCTTATATTCTTAAAGTAATTGAAATAATATAATAATGTTGAATCATTTGTTTTAATATTATTTTTAATTAATTCATTAATTATTTTACTTGAAATAGCATCAATTTTGTAATGTTTTTGTGGGTTTTTATTTACAGTATTATTATTTTTGCTTTTTAATATACGTAAATTTTTAAGCATTAATATTCCGGAAGATTGTTTTGGATCTTGAAATAAATACTTAGCAAACATTGTACATAATTGTTGTTTATTTAGATCAGCAGGGTGAATATCATCATAATTATTATTTAAATAATTTTTGTAATATATTTCTTTAATTTTTTCTAAATCATTAAGTAAACTTTTCTTAAATAATTCAAGTGTAGATTTAAAGCTTATTTTATGTAAGAACAAGTTTTTATTTTTACTTAAATCATAATCATCATTAATCTTATAATTTAAATGTAAAATGGTTCCAATTAATTTTGAATCATAAGAACAATTTTGTCTTTATTATTTTTAGAAAATACTTTAGAAATCATAGAATTTTGATCAAAAATTTTGTAATTAAAATAAATATGATCAGTATCTAAAATTATGATAATATCATCATATGATTGAATAATTTTTTGATAATTTTTAAAACATTGTTTTAATTCTTTAACAGACATGTTTTTATATTTTAAAATAAGATTGTCTATTTCAAAATTAGCATGATTTGTAATCATCATATTCCTTCTTTCTTTTTTATTATTAAAATAATTATATAAATTAAAATCAAAAAGAGTACAATACATTGTTGTACTCTTTTCGTTAGTTGTTATGATATTTTTGATAAAATAAAGAGTATTTATTTTCAAGTATCTCTTCTAATGATGAAGTCATATCTAAATATGCTTTATCAATATAAGTGATGAAATCACTATACTTAACATCTTTAAAGTCATCAATACAATCCACTATTGTACTATCTTGTACATTAACATCATCAACAATTGCTTTAGTAATCAAATATTCTCTTGAAATGTGATTATTATTATATATAATTTTTTCGTTTACAGATGATAATAGTTCATTAAAATCTTCTTGCATACCGCCAGAATTATTTTTGGTTTTAATTGTATCCTGTACTAAATATAATGCAAAACGAGTACATTTATTTTTAAACGGCAAATCAGCATAATAGATATTATCAAATTCATTTGATAAATAGTTTTTATAATATAAATTTGTAATTTTAGTAAGATCTTTAAGTAATATTTTTTTAAAGTAAGTTACATCATTTTTACTTATAATTTTATCCAAATATTTTACTAAACTATAAGTTTCATCTAATTCAAAATTGTTATGTAATATTGTTCCAATTAATTTAGTATCATAATAAAAACTTGTAGAATCATAATTAATATTATTTCGTCTCAAATATTGCATTGATAATGCTGCACTATCATTATATAGTTCATTATTAAAATATACCTTATTCTTATCTAATACAAGAAATAATTTGTTCCTTTTATCCAGTGTCACAATCTTAAAAATATTAAACATATCTTCTAATTCTTCATTATTTAAATTTTGATATTTAGGAATAAGTTGACTAATCTCTAAATCTAAATTATTTCTAATCATATAGAACCTTCTTTCTTTTATTATTAAAGTAATTATAGTACACTTTGCTTTTATTGTAAAAGAAAAAGAGTACATTAATTATGTACTCTTATTTAATAACTTATTTTGAATAAGTTAATGTGTATAAATTTCTAACATCATTAGTTTCTGTGATTTTGAAACCATTATTCTTATAGAAATCTAATGCTACATTATGATTCATAAATACATTAACTTGAATAGGATAATCTTGAATTTTATTATCTTCAATAATTTCTTGCAATGCTTTTGAACCAAAACCATTATTACGATAAGCGTTGTCAATTGTGAAATTTTTAATTTCAATATGTTTAACTGGCTTTTCCATAAATTTAAATTCACATGTACCAATAGATGTTTCTTTATGATTAACGTCATAAGCATTGATTTCATAAAATTTATCAGTTACATTAAGCTTTTCACAATATTTTTTCCAAGAATAATCAAAACTGTCATTACTTAATTTAAGTAACTTAAGTAACTTATTAAATTCATCAGAATTGATCAACTTACTTTTAATATTTAAGATTTTTGATACATCTTTCTTATGATATAAAAGATCTGTGTTATATGTCATTGTATGATAATAATCACCAATATTAGTAGTTGTAATTTCAAAACCTACTGATTTTAGATCAGAAATAATGTTACTTTCGTGAATAGAAACATCAATTTGAATTGGATAATTAATTGACTTCATATCTGTTAGTATCGAACTCAAAATTTTTGCCTCTAATAGTTCATTATTATGTTCTATTGTTGTATAAAATGAATTAACAATGTACACTTTTTGTAATGAGTTATGTTTTAATGAATCTAAACGTGCTTCAAATTTACCAATTTGAACTCGCTTCATTTGATTGTTATACATATAAATCTTGTAATATTGAAAACCATTTTGTTTTGATTTTTCCAAATACGATTCTACTTCTTTATTCAAATGATTCATTTGATTATTATCTAAAATCTCTGTATCTACTGGTACAATATATTCTTGAATAGTTTTAGCATTTATTTCTAAATGTTCAATCTCAATCTTGTTACCTTCAAAATTAATAGTTTTCATAATAATATTTTCCTTCTTCTATATTTTATTTATGTTTTAATTATAGTTAGGAGTTGAAATAAATTGTGGTGTGCTATTATTTATATTAATTCAAAAGAAAAACACATAATTAATTATGTGTTTTTTAAATCATATTTGATATTTGTTAATTAAAAAATTAAATATTTCATCCATATAATTGTTTGCTGATTTTTCAATCTCATGCATTTTTTCTTCATCTAGTATAAAAAACTCGTTTTGTTTAAAAGGCTCATTAATAAAATTATCTTCAACATATCTAGCCCCCTCTTGTTTTGAAAATTCTGAAATGTTATTTTCAGATACAACTTCATTTATTTTCATAAGATATTCTTTAAAATCATTATTTATTTTATCTTCATTAATCATAGTGTAGTGTTAAATTCCTAATTTATTTACTTTAATAATAAAAGAATCAAAGCATAATTTAATTATATGTACAAATAAATCAAATAAAAATTATAATTGATTTGCAATATTTATAATAATGATGTAATATAAATATATTCATAAATATTATTGTGAATCGAAAAATCGAAAAATCGAAAATTATCTTTTAAAAGGATCTGCTAATCGGCAGGTTCTTTTTATATATTTTTTATTTAAAACTTGACAAATTAAAAAAGTGTGGTATAATGTATGAAAAAACAGTAAAATATTACTTTAAAAAGAAATAATGGCTGTTTTTACTTTAAAAAGAAATAAATAGGTGTTTTTAAAGTATTGAATAAAATCAAATAAAAAACAGTACATAATATTATATGTACTGTTTTTTATTCGTTAACAATGCTGATGGTTACATTCTGCTATGCAGTAAGTCGTCTTTTTTATAGGGACGTTAATCCTGCCCATCAATTATAATAATTATAGTTTTATTTTCTGTTAATTTGTACATCTGAATCAAATGCAGCGTTGTCTTCAATTTGAGCTGTTTTAGATATTGTAATTGTTTTAAAATTATTTCCCATAAACACTCCGCCACCAAAGAACTGTACAGAATTTGATATGTTGATTTCATTTATTTGTTGATAAGAGAACGCACCATGTTCAATTTTTGTAGTTGTATCACCAACAATTAATTTATTAATTGAAGATGTTCCTAATCCACCATTACCGATATAATATGAATTTATTTTAACAGTATCCACACTATTTCCAGAAAATACAGTGCTATTATAGCCTTGACTACCATCTGATTTAATATCTACTGGTAACAAGTTCAATGTATCAATATGATTTCCGTTAGAACTTGCAAAAGCAAAAGTTCCTATTGTTGTAACACTTTTAGGAATTGTTAATTCTTTTAATTCTTGACCTGAAAAAGATCCTGCTCCAATTGATTCTAATCCTTCTGACAAAGATAATGATTTTATTTTATTACCACTAAAAGCAAAAGATCCAATGCTTGTAACAGTTTTTGGTATTGTTAGTTCTGCTATGCCGTTACCATCACCATTATAATCAAACGCAAATTCACCAATTGTTTTTAATCCTTCATTTAATTTAAGTGATTTAACCCCTGTATGTCTAAAAGCACCATCTCCTATTTCTGTAACTGAAGATGGTATATTAACTTCGTTTATATGAGCAAAAACAAAAGCATTTTGATCTATTTTCTCAATTCCATTTTCAATGGTTAATGTTTTAATATGACTAGAATAATAATAGTTTGGTGAAAATGCTTCTTTTCCAATTTCAGTTACGCTGTACAATTTACCATTATGTACAATTCTAGCTGGTATAACGGTATTTTCTATATCAGAATCAGTCCAACCATCTTTTTTCACATCTGGGCTTTTGAATGAAACAACTGTCGCTGTACTATTACTATCATCATATGAAAATACAAATGGTGTTTTTGTATCTTCTTTTGTATTCATTTTTTGAAGTTGAGTATCAATTGTTTGTAAAATATTTGTATTTAATTTACCGATATTATCAATTCCACTAGAAAAAACTATTTTCCCACCAGCAAAAATGATTAATGCTAAAACTATTGTAGTTGCCGCCGTTACTAGACGGTCTGTATTATATTCCATTTATTCTTAATTTCTCCGTTTTAAAAATAGTAAGCGTTTAACTTTTTACCTTTATTAATTATAGCAACAATAAAATTTTTCGTTATTTTATATCATAACTAAATAGGTATTTTAAAAGTATTGAATAAAATAAAAACAGTACATAATTTTATATGTACTGTTTTTATTCGTTAACAATGCTGATAGTGACACTCTGCTATGCAGTAAAACATCTTTTTTATAGGGATGTCAATCCTGTCTATCAATTCATAATAATTATAGTTTTATTTTCTAGTAATTTTTACACTGGAATCAAATGCTTCATTGTTTTCCATTGTTGCATTTTTTGATATTTCAACAGATGTAAACTCATTACCTATAAATGAACCGCCACCAAATGAAGTAACAGAATCACTAATTTGGATTTTTTTAATGCTTTGTCCTAAGAATGCTATTCTACCAACGGTTTTAACAGAATTAGTTAACGTTAGATTATCAATACCATTCGTTCCTAATCCGCCATTATCAATGGTAGCAGAATTAATTTCTAAATTAGTAACATGGTTACCAGAAAAGATTGATTGATTGTATCCTTCAATAGGATAAGCAGAACCATTAGATGTGCTTTTAATATGGACTGGTAATAGTTTTAAATTAGATATTGTATTTGTATCATTTGTAATAAGAAATGCTTGTGTTCCAATTGATTCTACAGTGCTAGGAATTACTAAATTAGTTAATTTATTATTTACAAAAGCACTATCACCAATTGTTTTTAATCCTTCTGGTAGAGTCAATGTTTCTATATATCTTTGAGCAAACGCATTTGCACCGATATCAGTAACTGTACTTGGAATATTAACTTTTGTAACGGCTTGCTTATTTGATGCACTTCCTTCGAATGCTCTATCACCAATTGTTTTTAATCCGTTATTCAACTTTATTTCATTTAAATTAGAACCTGTGAATGCATTATCGCCAATTGTTGTAACTGAACTAGGAATGGTAATTGATGTAATATTGCTTTCATAAAAAGCACCTTTACCAATTGTTTGAATACCATTTTCTATTGTCACACTTTTAACCATATCAGGATATGAATCTGTTAATCCTGAAAAGGCTCCTGTTCCTATTGATGTAATTTTATATGTAACACCATTATGTATAATTCTAGCAGGTATTACTGAGTTTTCTACGTCATTATTTGTCCATCCATCTTGCTTAACACTTTTATCCTTAAAAGATACTAGTGTAGCAGTTTTATCTTTTTCATTATAAGAAAAGACATATGGTGTCTTTGTGTCTTCTTTTGTACTTAATTGTTTAATTTGATCATCAATTGTAGCAAATATTTTTTTATTCATTTGTCCGAAATTGTCAATTCCACTAGAAAAAACTATTTTTCCACCAGCAAAAATAATCAATGCTAGAACTATTGTAGTTGCCGCTGTTACTAAACGGTCTGTTTGGTATTCCATGTATTTTTTTTATTTCTCCATTTTTTTTAATTTATATTAATTTATTGAACATTAATGAAATGTTAGTATATTAATTATAGCAAATATAAAAACCGTTTTTAAAACTTGACAAATATAAAAACCGTGATATAATTTATGAATTTATATCAAAATATTGCTTTTTAAAAACACCTATTTATTTCTTTTTAAAATTTTCAGTAAAATAAAAAGTGTACATAATTATGTACACTTTTTTATTAATTTGGTTCAATTGGTTTATTAGGATCTTGACTATTGATATGATTAAAATTATTTAAATTAATAATTAATGGTGCTGTTGTTGTAACAGTGTTTCCATCTTTGTCTTTTGCAGTATAAGTAACATTTAATTTAACTTGTTTAATATAAGGAGTACGTATAGATTCTATGGTTGTATTATAATAATCTGTGTATTGATCTTTATCGCTATATTTTACAATCTCATTAAATAAATCTTTATAATTGTCAAATTCTTTATTATATTCTACAATGCCATCATTTTTAGTTATTGTTGAACCATCTTGTTTTGTTGCAGAAGAAATTGATATTGATTTAAATCTTATAGAATTATTAATTACAGTACCATTAGAATTTTTTGCTTCAAATGGTGTTAAAAATGTCATTGGAAATGGGTTAGTTTTTTCATCAATAATATTTCCACTATATAATCCTTTACCTGGTGTATAACCATATTCATCCATATTTTGTGATTTAAAATATTCATACCTTTTATTTAAATAAATATTATTTCCATTATCATCATAATTGAAATATGCTGTTTCAGCAAAAGTATTTCTTCCTTCTTGAATATCATCTCCTTGTGTGCTAAAAGGCCATCCTAGAGACATATATCTTGGGTCTGTTGGTTTATTCATTGCGTTAACAGAAGAATCATTCATAATTTGCGCACCAAAATAACTTTGAGTTGTATCTAGTGTATTAGGCTGTAATATTGCAAACTGATCCGCACCAGTACTTGTTTCTAATCTAGTTTTAGAACTGGTTAAAAATAATTGATATCCATCACTATCCATTGAATGTAATGATACTGATAGTGTTGGTTGTTCAGTGCCATCAATTACTTTTTTAATTACTGTTCCTGGGCTTGTAACTAATCCTGGCATCATTGCATTTACACTAGCATATA
Source organism: Amiota albilabris (assembly GCA_037040105.1). Classification (NCBI taxonomy): domain Eukaryota; kingdom Metazoa; phylum Arthropoda; class Insecta; order Diptera; family Drosophilidae; genus Amiota; species Amiota albilabris. The sequence continues at coordinate 9,000 of JBANCV010000020.1, forward strand.
CTACTCCTGATGTTACAAGGACAATTGCTGCTTGTACTAATCTATCTGTGGGGTATTCCATAATTGTTCTCCATTTTTTTAATTTACATTTAATATTTGTCTTATTAATTATAGCTATATTAATTCATTATTTAATATTAAATTCACTACTTTTATGGTATATTAAGCCTAATATTAGAAAAATTATATTTAACATAATAAAAAAAGACCCTTATACAATATAAGAGTCTCATTTTATAAAATTATAATTCAATGTCTAAATATTTAGGTAATCGAGAATCATCTAAATTAATAACGTCTGTAACATTGAATACATCTTCAAGATGATTAATAAATTTAGTATCTAGTCCAAGATCATAAATTAATAATTCATCATTTTTTTGTACATACTTATCTAATTCAAGTCCTTTTTGTAATCCTTCTCCAATTAAAGTAAATTTATGATCTCTTACTTTGAATAAGAAAGTAGAATCATTGAACTTTTTAATGAGTACAGCATTTTCTTTAATTGCATAGGTAGAAGTTTTATCTTCATTAATAATAGAATCATCTACCATACCAAAGTCTACTTCATCTTCTGGTACTAGTTGTTCAATATCTGCTAAATAATAGCTTAAATTAGCGTGAATACCGTCTACTTCTTTTCCTTTTGGTGTTGTATATCCATTAATTACCTTTGATAACCGCTTATACGTGATTGTACGTGCAATGTTATCTTCACGCTCTTTTGATGTTACCAGTGTAAATTGTCTATGTCCACCGTCTTCCTTATTCAATTCAAGAACAGCTTGTCCTGTTGTTCCTGTGCCAGCGAAAAAGTCAAGTACTGTGGCGTTTTTGTTTTGATACAGTGAAATTAAATATTTAATTAAAAGAGAAGGCTTTGGGTATGAAAATCCGTTAATATTTAAATTTAATAGTTCTGACTGTCCATCAGTTGTACTGGCTATGTTTAATAATAAATTAGAGGCTATTTTTGTTTGTTTATCAAAATCTTCTTTAAAAATTTTTAATCTAGGAACACCTATTTTATTATTTTTTATAGGTAAATATATTTTATTATTTTTAATAAGATGTTCAATTTCTTCTTTATCTTTAAACCATCTTCTCATAATTTTTTGACCATTGATAATTACTGAATATACATTTTTAGAGTTTTCATTTTCTACTGGATTAGATATGTTTCCACTAAACCATTCTCCTCGTATATCATTATCTGGATTAAATAATTTTGGAACTTTTTTTTTCATTTTAAGAGAATTCATTTTATTCTTATTTTTAGAGTACGATATTAAATATTCATTTTCAATTAATACTTTATTAACATTTTTTCTTACAACATCATTAGATTTTTTCCAAATAAAATTACTAATAAAATTCTGTTCTCCAAAAATCTTATCCATCATGACTTTTAAGTATGCTTGCTCATGATCATCAATAGAAACAAAAATAACACCATCATCAGTTAACAATTGCTGTGCTAATTTAAGTCGTGGTTCCATAAATGCAAGCCACTTTGAATGCTTAAATCCGTCTTCTGAACCAATACGCTTATCTTCATAACCTAAATCATCATTACCAGTATTGTATGGTGGATCAATATAAATAACGTTAAACCGCTTCCCCATATCTTTCATTTTTGAAAGAGCATAAAAATTATCTCCTTCAATTAAAGCATTATTTGTCATTCCTTCTTCATTAAAAGAGATGTTAAGGTCGCTTTTATTTTCAAAGAATAACTTATTACCTTGCATTAGATTAGAGGCATCTTCTAAGTCCAATTGAGAATGATCATAATTTAATCCGACACGTTTTTGTGATATTTTCAAATCTGTTGCAATGGACTTTAATAAATTAATATCGTCTTCTGTAACATTTTTGTTAGTGTTAAATTTATTAATTAATTCTTGTAGTTTATTATCTGTTTGCATTATAGTCTTCCTTTTCGTTTTAAGTATACTATTATTATACCATATTTTAATGTATTATAACGGTTTTTTAATTGAATTTTGAAAACAAAAAACTGTACAAATCAATGTACAGTTTTGAAAAAGTTAATTATTTTCGTATTCATTTAATAAGTATTTTCTTTCTCCATATTTTTATAAAATAAATAAATAAAACTATAATTATTAAAATAGTTAACAAGGAGAAGTTAAATGGAACAAAATGCAGATAGATTAATAACAGCAGCAACAGCAATAGTTTTGGGACTAACTATGTATCAAGGTGTAAATGCTGCTTTCCCAACAACAGTAGACACAATTGGAACAAAAATGAGCAGCATGAGTAAATTAATGACTGATACAGCAACGGATGAAAAACCTACTTTAACAGTAAAAGATATGACATTTACAGATAATGTTAATATATTAACACAAGCTAAAAATGGCTATAAAATAGCAGAATTATCACCAAATCAAATTAATACTACTGATCCAAATATTATTGCGCATAATATGTATGATAATTTATCTTCTGATTATGCTGGTAAAGCATATTCAGAAGCAGAAACTAAATTATTACAAGATACAAAATACATTTATAATTTTGATTCAACTGGTAACAGCGAAACGAATTTAAATATAACTAAGAATATAGCAAATTTCAGTTCTGGTAATATAAATAGTTCGTTAATTAATGAACAAAACAATAATTTGATTAATCCTTTTTCTGCCAAAGATAGTACTGGAAAAGACATTACAAATAAAATTAAATTTGATCATATTAAATTAGTTGAATTAACAACAAGTGATAACAAAAAAATAACTCAAAATGATGATGGTATCGAGTTTAATAAAGACTTTACTAACTATAATGAAATATTTAATGAACTTGCTAGCACAACAAAATATATTCGAAAATATCCAGAATTAAAAACAGATAAATACGATCATGTTGACTTTAGTCAAGTTAAATTTCAAGTTACCTATTCAGTAACAGATGATAATGGAGAAACGACAACAGTGACTTCATTGTTAACCTATAATTTCTTTGCTGACGTAGCATAATAAAAAAAACTGTACATAAATTTATGTACAGTTTTTTTATTAATTAAGTAAATTGTTCACTAGGATCTTCTGGATTATTTGAATCAAAAAATATATTCAATAAATTCATCTTTTGACCAAAGTCAAAACTTTCAACAAGCACATAACATGAATAAAATTCAAATTTAATGATCATTTCTTCATTGATCTTAATTGAATCAAGCATTTCTTGATTATCAGCTTCATTAAGATTAGATGAAATATATGAAAATAGCTTATCTTTTGAAAAATCATAACTATCTAATTCGTCCAAAAAGAATTTAGAATCGTAGAGATAAGATGGTAGATCTAACATCATTAAATATGACTGCCAATTTTTGATTTTTGAATCTTGAATTAATTTTTCTAATAATTCTTGATCTTCTTCAAAGTCCACAGTATCTTCATTAGTAACTAATGTTTCTTTACTTTTAATTTCTGAAATATCCAAATAAGACATTTTGTCCTTCTTTCATGTGTCAAACACGTTTTTTTTATATTTTAATTATAGTTGTAAAAACAAAAAAACTGTGCAAATTAATGTACAGTTTTTATTCAGCTAAATAAATTTTTAAATCTGTTAAATTTTCGTTAAACTCTTTCGGCATATATGGCGAATAATAATCTAAAAATTTAATTGTATCTTTATTATATTTTGTGTTTTTATATAAACTAATCACATATTTATGTTTTAAAATATTATATGGTAAAATTTCAATTAATTCATGATAATATTTTAATTTAAAATAATTATTGTTTAATTTATAAAACATTTCATTAATAATGATCAGACTTGAATTTTTCATAATATCATATATATTTTCTTTTAATAGAGATTGTAATTCATCATTTTTAATGCTTTTAAATATATTATACAAATATACATTTTCTTGATATAAATATAAAATATACTGTTCTTGATTTGTATATATATCTCTAATGACATTATTATATATTTCCGATAAGTTTTCAAAGGGAATTTCATTTAAAATATTAATCTTATTTTCGATAGATAATTTTTCTAAAAATAATTTATTTTTATAAAAAAAATCTAAAATCATAGTTTTATTGTATAACTCTGATGAGTCTACATTTCCAAGTAGCATAATATCACTCCTTTCTTATATTAATTAAGTAAATTGTAATTTAATTCTTTTAAATCTGTTTCAAAACTTTCTGGCATATATGGTACATAATGTTCTAGAAAATTAACGTTTGCTTTATCATCAAACAGTAGTTGAAATTCATCACTATTTAAATGAGCAAATAACTTATTAATTGCTTGATCAGATAAAGATGAATAAATAGTAACTACGTTTTCCTGTAAAATAGATTTAATTTTTTCAATATCCTTGATATTAGTATTATCCAAATCCATTAATTTAATATATAAGTCGTTTTTAGATGTATACAAAAAATTAATAAAATCTAGATATGAATACTCTTCTTCTGAAGCATTAGTTAATGTATTATATAATTCATTAGTATGTTCTTTCTCATTTTCTAAAAGCATACTTATTTTATTTTTAATAGAAAGATATTCAAACTCTTGTTTATATTTATACATAAATCCTAAAATCAATTGATTTAAAATCTTTTGTGTTGATGTATTATACATAAAAACTCCTTCTTTTCTTTTTTAAGTATATTAATTATACTCTCTTTAATAAAAAAAGTGTACATTAATTTATGTACACTTTTTATTAAATATTTTTAATTTTGAATATTTCTTCTAACGTAAGTTTTTCTGATGAAATATATTCGTTATCTGGAATTTCTTTTAGTTTATAAGAAATAATTATATTCTTTTTAAAATGAGATAATTTTTCAAAAATATTAGATGGTTTAATATTATTAATATTTTTGATGATAAGTTCATTTAAATAATTTAAATAATTTAAATTAGTATTCAATTCTTTTTTAACCATAATAGGACTTGCACTAAATAAAGAATATTTTTGTTGAATCTCTTTATTAAATGGAGAGACTCGGTTCATATAAAATCCATCTTTATTAACTAATTGTTCTATTTCTAAATAAGAAAATAATCTATTTTCTACTGCTTCTTTAATAACAGAAAACATAATGCATTGTAATTCTAAATTAGTAATAGAATCAATTTCATCCTTTTGATATACAAGTGCCAGAATTTGATCCGCTATATCATTTATAGAAATGATGTTTATGATATCATCATAGGTATATTTATTTTTACCATACCATGTATTCATTGTTGATAATTCTTGCTTCATAAATTTTTCTTGTCTTAATAAAGCCATTCCATCAAATAGTTCTATTTTAGAATCTAATATTTTAATGATAATATCATCTAAAAAGCCTAGTTCAAAGTTATAATCAATAATTTCAATAATTGGATTACCACTATAAATCTCATATTTATTTTTTAATTTAAGATTAACAGGTGTATATTTTGATACAATAAATCCATCAGCATTTACAATTTGATTGATAGTTTTTTCATTAAATAAATGTTGTCGTAATGCGTTTCTTACTGTTAAGAATAGTGTACTATTTAAATTCAAGTTTGTAATAGTACGTATTTTACCATCTATTACACCATTACCAATAGAAATAATATGGTTTGCAATATCGTTTAATGTAAAAACTTTTTCTTCTATTTTCATAATAATTCCTTTCTTATTTTTCTAATAATCATTTAAATCTTTTTTAATAAAAACATTATAGTCCATATCTTCTATGGTTAATATCTCTTTCTGTATCTGATGATAAAAGCTGTATTCCTTCACAGTATTTAGAAAAATCTTTATTAAACCGTTTTGGTAATATATCAATGTAATCAATCAAAAACATTAATGTTCCAAGATTTATTTCTAATTTCGCTGAACTTTCACAATTATTCATAATGTTATTTGGTAAAACTTTATTTAAATTAGGGTCAATATTTAAAATATATTTATTGAATAATAAAAATAATTTTCTGGTTAATTTTGAAGAAATATCTGTAAAATTATTAAATAGTGTTGTACTAATACCTTGTAATAAATCATCTTTCGAGTTATTAAAATCATTAAATTTAATAAAATTAAACAAAATTTCATCTTGATAAATCATAAAAATAATTTCATCCAGAGTAAATGGTCTAAAAATTTCTTTAATATTTCTTGTGAATTCATCTTGATCATATCTTTCTGAATTTAGCATAATTTTATGCATTTGTTCTTTGGTAATATTTTCTAAATAAGGATTGTATTTTAATAGAAAGTGAATTCCATAATCATTAATATTTTGTTGATTCATATTCTAACCTTCTTTCATCGTTTATTAAAATAATTATATGCTTTATTTTAAATAAAAAAAATGTACATTTAACTAAAGTACATTTATATTATTTTTAAAATACATTAATTATAATCAAATGGACCAATAATATATTCATCAGATCTATATCCTGGCTTTTGCAACCATATTTTATTTTTATTATAATAAACGGATCTAAGTTGATTAAAATAACTATCTGATAGTTCAATAATATGTCCATTATCATCTAATATAACATCTGGATTATCATCAAAATATTTATTAAAAAGAACATTATCTAACCATTCACTTGCACTTTTATTAGTTAAGATGTCTTGTTCTTTTAATTCTGCACCATGCGCTTCTGGAACTTCATCACTATATACTTCGTGTATAATTACATTCATTATATTAACCCCTTTGTTTCATTTTTCTTATCTTAATTAAGTATAACATAATTCCTTATACAAAAAAAGAGCACATTTGTACTCTTTTGATTATTTTTTTGTTACAACGACATTTGAATCAAATTGTTGTCCATACCAAATGTTAGCATTTTTTGGTATTGCAGCTTCTGTAATTTTGTTATTTGTAAATGCACCAGGTCTAATTTCAGTTAATGAATCTGGTAAATTAATTTCAGTTAATTGATTACTATTAAATGCATTAGAACCAATAACTTTTAATCCATCTGGTAAATCAACAGAAGTTAGTTTGTTTCCAGAAAATGCTACATCACCAATTTCAATTAATGTACTTGGGAACGTTACTTTTTCAAGATGATTGTTCGCATAAAAGTTTGCTGCACCAATTTTCTTAAACCCTTCTGGAAAAGTAACACTTTTAGTATTTTCGGGGAGATTCAAAGGATTAGAACCAGTTGAAGTTACTTTGTAAATCTCACCATTATGTTTGATTTTAGCAGGAATGGTTACATCAACCACATCATCACGTTTAGATAATTTTTCTTTACCTGCTGTAGTTTGCCAATATTCAGGTTTCACATAAACTAACATAGCTTCTTTTGTACTATCATCATATGAGAAATCATATAATGAGTCCTTTTCATCTTGTACATTTATATTAGATAATTGTTCATCAATTACTTTAATAATTGAATTTTGTTTTTGCCCCATATTATCTGTCCCGTTTGAAAATACAAGTTTTCCACCGATTCCGACAATAAGTGCTAAAACAATAATAGTCGCCGTTGTTGCTAAACGGTCTGTGTTATATTCCATTTTTTTATTTTAGTACTCCAATTTTTATTAATCACTTATAAAATATAAGTATTGTTTAATAATTATAGCTCAAAAAAAAAGAATACTAAGATTCTTTTTTTCATTTTATTTTCTATTAATTTTAACATTTGAATCAAATGCTTTATTGCCTTGATTTTCTGTACTATTTGGTAAATCTACTGTATTTAAATTATTTCCAGAAAATGCCTCTTCTCCAATGGAAGTAACAGAAGACGGAATAGTTAGTTCTTTTATATTATTGTATGAGAACGCATTATCTCCAATTGTTTTTAATCCGTCATGTAAAGTGATTGTTTCTAATCCAGTTTGTTTAAATGCTCCTTCTTCAATAGAAGTAACAGAAGAAGGTACATCTATTGTTTGAATGGTAGAACCTGCAAATGCATAACGTCCTATTGTTTCTATTCCACTAGCAATCTTTAATGTTTTCACATAAGGAGAACCACCAAAAGCATTCTCACCGATTGTTTTAACTTTATATGTTTCATTATTATGTTTAATTAATGCTGGTATTGAAGCATTAACCAGATCATCTTTTGACCATTGTTGTTTATTTTTATTATCACCGCTATATTGGCTTTTCAATGTTACTAATGTTGCTGTTTTAGTATCTTCATCATATTTAAAGACAAATGGAGTCTGGTTTTCATCTTTAACTGTCATATACGCAATTGCATTATCAATTTCACTGTACACCTTTTTTTCTAGTACACCCACGGAATCCATTCCACTAGCAAAAACTACCTTTCCGCCAGCAAAAATAACTAATCCTATAACTATTGTAGTTGCCGCTGTAATTAAGCGGTCTGCATTATATTCCATTAAAATACCTCTATAATTTATTTACTATTAAATTATAGCGTATAGATCATTTTTTTTGTTAAGCATTTGTAATATAGAGAAAAGAAAAAGAGTACATATGTACTCTTTTAATTTAAGAAAAATATTTAATTTTATCACTTATTTCATCTAAGTTAATTTCTTTAACTTCTTTTTTTCTAATAAGAGTTGAAATTTTATCTCTTAAATTTAATAAGAAGATTAATTGCTTTTTATTGTCTTCACCAGGTAAAATTTGATATAAATTAATTAATGCATCAAAAATTTTCATTGTGCTTCTTGTTACATAAATAATTTTATTATGTTTTACAAAATAATCAATTAATTTATTTAAATCACTGTATGTTTGTTCCGTAAAAATAATTGGGTTAGAACTTTCATTTTTTTCAACGTAATTATATACAGTAAGATTAATCATTAAATATTTAAATTTATTAATATAACTTTTATTTATTTTTACATCACTATCTAAATTATTTTTTGTAAACATATACATACTATCTGTATAATAATTATTATTGTTTACGCTATTTACAATTCGATATATTTCAATGCCATTAGTGTATTGCCTTGGAAAATCCCCATAAATTTTAGTACTTAAATAATTAAAGCGATCATTTATTTCTTTAATTACTAAAGGATGTAATTCTTTATCTGCAATATAACGATCAGTTTCAGACTTTCTAATTGAATTAAATAGATATCCTACTTTTTGTTTTATTAAAAAATTTATATCATAATTTTTATTATTTAAAGATAATAATCCATCAATATATTCTTTATCTAAATTATCATGTTCTAAGATAAACGCTTTTTTAATTAAAATATTTGACTGCACTAAGCTTTTATTTAATAAGAATGTTCTAATATTATTATAATAATGATTTGCATTAAGATATTCTTCTGGTATTCCAACAATATCTAATTGAAATTTAATAGATGCAATAGAATTAATATCTTTTTCAGGTTGATTATAATAAGAGTAATCCTTAATCAAATAACCTTTTTCTATATATTCATATTGAATAGAATCAGAATCTTTAACTAATTTTTCATAGATATTTGAAATAAACTTATTAATTAGATTAACTGCCATATAAGAATTATAATCAACATATTGACCATAAGAATTGATATCTCCTACTTGAGTTAACCAACCTAATCGTTCTTTTGAATATGGGACAAACTTATGCAGTTCATCATCATAGTATATATTGCCACCACCCTTAAAATTTTTAAGAAAAGTTTTTGTTTCTTCTGTTTCAAGACAAGCAGACATATCTTTTAAAATTTGATCATTTAATGTTTTGTCTTTAATCATAGCATATCCTTCTTTCTTTATTAATATTTTAATTATACAAAAAAAAAGTACTTTTCAGTACTATTTCTTTTAATTTAATACATCATAAATTTTTTGACCTACACGATTTAACATGTTAAATCCATCATTTTCTGTATTATCTTCATTAGACATTTGAATAACAATATATTCTGAATTATTATTTTTTACATAACTTGCAGAATTAATAATTGCATTACTTGTACCATAACCTAAAGGCAACCATCCATCTTTAACGTACAACATTGTAGTTGCAGAAACTGTTTGTGGTAATCCCCAACGTTGATTTTTATTTACAGAATTCATTAATTGCATAATATATTGACGATTAGAATCTGAAATATATCCACCACCAATAAATACTTGTTTCATTAATTTCATATAATCAGCAGCATTTGTACTAGTTAATCCCCATTGGTTAGTTCCAGAAATTAATGAATTGTTCATTCCTAAATTATTAAATAATTTTTGAATTCCAGAATCCTTACCAATTTGTCGTGATAGTTCAGTGGCAGAATCATTATCTGAATTAATAATCATGTTTGAAGCAATACTTTTTTGACTAGCACTTAAATTTGGTTGTTCATGCATTAATTCTACAAGTATTGCAACCTTAACCATACTAGCTGTATAGTTTATATCCAAAGAACCTTTTTGATAACTAGTAGTTTGACCTGTTTTAACATTATAAACTGCAATATCTACATTTGGTGTAGTATTATTTACTTGACTAGCAATATCATTATTTGTTACATTCTTATTTTGTTGTGTATAAGAATGTATATCTTGTTCTAAAATATAATCATTCCTTTCACCATTTGAATATTGTACAGTATAACTGTAATATGAGTTAGAAGTAGCATTTATTTGTCGTCTGTTAATAATTGTTCCGACCCAATTTTGATGATTAACTAAATTATAACCATTAGATTCAGCCCACGCATTATTATTAACTTGTACGGTTTGACCTATATTATATTTTGGCGTAATTGTTTTAATATCTTGTTCTAGTACATAATCATTATGTTCACCATCTGGATAGTTAATTGTATAACTATAATTTGAATTAGATGCTTTTCCAATTGGTCGTTTTGATGTTATTGTACCTTGCCAATTCTGATGATTAACAATATTATAACCATTAGATTCAGCCCATGCATTACCAGCAATTTGAACAACTTGCCCTACATTGTATTTTGAATTTGTTTGTGTAATATCTTGTTCTAAAACATAATCATTATGATATCCATTATTATATGTTACAGTATAGCTATAATTAGAATTTGAAACTCTACTAATTGCTCGTTTTGATGTTATTGTCCCAACCCAGTTTTGTCTATTAACAATATTATAACCATTAGATTCAGCCCATGCATTACTATTAATTTTAACATCTTGTCCTACATTGTATTTTGAAACACTTGTAGAAATATCCTGTTCTAATACATGATCATTATGTTGTCCATTTGAATACTGTACATAATATTCATATTGAGAATTTGAATTATATACAATGGCTTTTCTTGACATAATTGTTCCAGACCAGTTTTGATGATTAACTAAATTAAATCCATTACTTTCACACCATGCATTACCATTAATAGTCACATTTTGTCCTACATTATATTTTGCATTGTTCAATGAAATTAATTTAACATCTTGTTCTAATACATAATCATTATGTTGTCCGTTTTTATAAACAACTCGATATACATAGTCTGAGTTAGAAGTGTGATTTATTTTTGTTACATCAGTAACAGTTCCCTGCCAATTTTGATGGTTAACTAAATTAAATCCATTACTTTCACACCATGCATTACTAGCTATTTGAACTAAATCACCTTTATTTATTGTATCTGCTTTTACTTGATTATTTGTAAACACAAATAACAATCCACTCATTACAAATAGTAAAACTATTTTTATTTTTTTATTCATTAATTTTTTCTCCAATCAATTTTCATTAATTAATTTAATTTTATCAATCATATTAATTTTTTCTTCATCATTATCAAAATTTTTATTAATATACGTTAATAAATTAAGATATCCACTATCTGTATACGAATAATTTAAATTCAACATAAAATCAAATAATTGTGGTGTATCTTTACACTTCCACATTATATTAATTAAGTTATTTTTCACATCTTGAGCTTTAAAACTTTGATCTTTTGTTGCAATTTCAAAACTTTTTTCAAAACCACTAATATTTTCATTGAATTTTTCAATAATATAATTACTAATTCCTTGAAATAACTTTTTTTCATCTTTATTAATTTCTGCATCCTTACTTACTAAATAAGGCAATAACCAAGAAATTATTTTATCAAAAGGCTGATCTAAAATAAAAAGTTCGTCAAAATCTTCTTCTAATAAATATTGATAATATTCATTCTTTTTTATGTTCAATTGTTCTTCAAACGTATTTTTAAATTCTAAATATGTTATTTTTTTATTATTTAATGAAAAGATAGTAAATACTGCATATGAATAATTTTTAGTACTACAGAACATTTTATTTTCAAAAATATTGTAGTACACATTAATTTTATTATAACTGCTATTGTCTAATTCTTTTACATAATCAATATAAATTTTTAACATATTAAAATGATTATTGTTATACTCATCACATATTAATTCTAAAATATTTTTGTCTTTATTTTTTATCATATTTTTCTTCTTTCTTTGTTAAAGAAATACCTTTATTCTTTTAAAAATAAAGTGAATTCACCTTGCTCATTGATGTCAAGCTTAAACTTATTTAACATTTTTAATGTTGAATTCACTTTTGACTTTTTTATTTCAACATAAACAATATCAGGAGTTAATAATGGTACATAATAATCAACAGAATTTTCATACAAAATCTTTTTAACAATGTTTTTTTCTTCATTTGAAAGTTGATTTAATTTAAAAATTAAATTTTTTGTCATGATTGTTTTCCTTCTTTCTTTTTTTGTATATATATATTATATTTTTTTTTATAAAAAAAGAGCATATAGCTCTTTTGATCACATAATTGGGTTTCATTCCATGCTAGATACGCCTTATCTAACCTCAAAGTAAGGTAAGTCCTGTTAGTCTTTCTCTTTTATCATAACTAATAAAAGCCCACAGGCGAGCACAAATTGTATCCTCTAATCCGTGTATATTTATTATACCATAAATATCTTAAATATGATATGGTACAGTATTGTTACCTTTTTTATCATATACTTGATCTAATGGCACTTGTTTTAACTCATTGTCATTTGTATATTTCAATAATACAAATTCAAAATCAGTAAAACCTAATTCAATAATTTCTTTCTTATATTTTTCAAGATACGAATGAATTCCTTTTAATTTAGATTCTGTGTCTTGCGCATAACCATCATCCACACCTATTGGAGATTTTGTATCAGCAATAACTAATTTTCCAGATTTTGTAACAAACATAAAGTCTGGATAAAAGTTACCCAAATATGTTGAATTTGAATCTTTCTTTGTATATACAGTAGAAAAACTAGTAGGTAATGATTCTTTTTGTTTAAACCAGAATAGTACATTATCACTTCTTTCCATAGACTTAGCAAATTTTTCTTCTGAATGACTATTAGTAGTTGCATTAGATAAATCAGGTGAATCTGCATAAATATACTTTTCATATGAATTTTTATTCTCTTTAACAATATAAGTAACTGTTTCTGGGATTGACCAATGGCTATCAATAACACTTTGACGTTGCTGCGATGTAGCTTGACGATATTCAAAGTCAAATAAGAAAATAATAGATTGTACAAATTCTTTATTGTTTATAACAAAATATACAAAATTAATATCTTTATTTAATTCTTCTTTAATTAAAGTGCCAAATTGTTTCTTCATAAATACAAGCATTCTTTTAGAAATCTTGTTGTCTAACCGATTAGTATAATTAACAAAAATATTTTGATAAATATTTTTAACATATAATGAATCATTTGATTGTACATCTGTTTGATATAAAGCGTTTGATAATTCATCAATTCTACCAGATCCTTGATCCATTTTACCGTTATAAGCAGTTTTTGTGAAATCAAGTTCTTCAATATTAGTATTGTTAGCAATTGTTTTAATAGCAGTTTTTAATGATGTTAATGCTTGTTCATAATCAAAAGTTTCAATCTGATTATGTGTATATAATTTATTACTAGAAAATCCTTTCTTTAATAAATTAAGATACTTTTCTACTAATTTTTCATCTGAAAATTCTGTTACATTTTTAAGGTGTGTAACTGATGTTTTTTCATTCATAACAATAGTTCCGTTTTCAATTAAAAAGTCTAATTTTTTCCAATTTGTAGCACTAGTTTCATATTGATTAAAAATATAAGCATTATCAATTACATCATTACCATAATGTTCTTTTTCTTGTGTACGCATAATACGTCCAGTAACTTGAATATCAAAAGCGGCAGATTTAATATCTCTTAATCTTACTAAGATATGTGCTCTTGGAATATCTACACCTAAATCAATACCTTGTTTAAAAATCAACACCTTCATATCTGAATTGTTAACATCTTTCAATTTTAAGGGCTCTCCCTTATAAACTTGATTCTTTGAACCAGAAGCATATACGCCAATTAAATTTTCATCTAATCCTAATGAAACTAAATGTTCTTTAATTCTAGCAATATTTCCGCCTTTTTCAACTTTTTCATTGTTTACTTTACTATCATTTTGAACCTGTACAAGAATCAATGGTTCCTTCAATTGATTAAGACCCAATCTTTTTTCTTCATTAATAATTTCTTCTTGTTTATTTAAAGCTGCTTTTAGTACAGTATCTGTATTTAAATCAGAAATGCCAGGATTAACAAAAACTTTATGCTTAATAACGCCTGCTTCATCAATATCAGAAATATTAATCTTAACAGTGTTTTGTGCATTAAATCGTGGCGTTTTTACACCATTTTGATCAATAAAGTATTCATTTTGAGGTGTAGCCGATGCATTTAAAATCAAGTCTGGTGAAAACTTTTCAATAACAGATTGACTTTCTTCGCTGTTTTTTGCATAGTGTTCTTCATCAATTAAAAGAATAACTTTATCAAATTTTGATTCAGTAATAATATCAAAAATAGATGATGTTTCATTATCTTTATATAAATTACCAATTTTTGATTGTTCCCAATTAGTAAATAATACTGTTGATTCTTCTAATGTAGAAGAAGTAAGTTCATCATCCTTTAATAATTTAAGAGAATCTTGTAGTACAGACTTAAACTTATTATATGATTGTTCTTTTAACGAACCTTTTCCAGGAGTCATAAATAAGAATAAAATCTTTTTATTATTAAAACCAGGTTGTTCTGATAATTCTTTTACATAACGAGACATCATGTAAGTTTTTCCTGCTCCAGTAAAAGCTTGTAAACGCATTTGTGAACGGTATTGTAAAGGCGTATTCTTATTTAGTAAAAGCATAGCTTCTGATTTTTGCAGAAGCTCTTGAGTTGCTGTTTCTTGATAAGCTAATGTTTTGTATAATTGTGTCATTATTTGTCCTCGACTTTCTTTATATATATTATTATACCATATATGTACAGTATTTTAAATGAAAAATAAATAATAAATAGAATATAATTCTTATATATAGAAAAGAAAGAAGGAAAATTAATGTTAGATATTAAAAACAATCGACATATTCAGACCGAAAAAATATTAAGAAATATTTTGGAAAATGATTATTCTACCAATTTATTAAAGATACAATTAGAACATATGTTTTTAAAATATAAAATTCTTCATAATCATATTGATCAAATTAAAATATCAAAAGAAAATGTGGAAAAAGTGCCTGTATATTTTAATTATGTTAAAAATATTTGGACATTAAAAAACAATTATTTACAATGTTTATTTATTGATTATATTTTAATGCCTGGAGTAAATAGTTATGTAACAGAAATTAATATAGATCGTAAAATATCAGAGTATATTAAAAAGATTAAAAAAGGATATGCATTAAATAAGTACTTTAAAAATATTTTAAAAGATATGGATAATCAACTATGTTTTCGAGATTATATTCAAACTAAAAATTTTAAAAACCTAAATGATTTTTCATTAACTGACTACTTGTATAATATAAATGAACCAGGATTAAAGAATTCTTTCATTCATTTATGTAATAATCCGTATCAATTTAGAGATATTTCAAGGGTAACTACATCTAGTTTTTTGGACAATCAATATGCAAAGAATCATAAGACATACGTTAAAAACGATATGTTGCCAACAAATTATTATAATAACCGTATTGATGGCATTATAATTGATCTTGATGATATTTATGATGGTGATATTTTAGAAATTTCTAAAAATAAGTTCCTAAATAAAAATCCTTTTTCAATATTATTTATTAGTACAGATAATGATAATTTGTATAAAGAAAAAATATTAAATGCTTTAAAGGTATATTTATTATTAATTAAGGATGATCCAAATGATGAATTTACTAATTTCATAAAACAAATTATACAAAAAGTAGTATTAAATAATTTTAAAACCATGAAGTATTATGAAAGAATTATTAAATTCAATTGTGTTTATGATTAGAAAGGATTGATATGATAAAAACAAAAGATACAAAAACAAGAGAAGAAACCATGCTGCTTAAATTTAATAAGCAAACATTTTCTACTTATTTATTAAAAGTGCAACTGAAAAATATTTTACGTAAAATAATGATTCAAAAAAATCATTATAGTAATGATGATTTGTACCGCAATGAACAATATGTTCAAAAAAAGAATATTTATTATAACTATTCAAAAAATTTATTGACTATTGAAGAGAATTTTAATCAAACATTACTGATTGGTGTTTTAACGTTACCAACGTATGATAAAATTAATGAAGAATATGACTTTTCAAGAAAGATTAATAATCTTATTAAGAAAAACATTTTATCAGAATTTTATAAAAATCAACTTACATATAATCAATCAGGTCAAAATACATTATATGATTTTTTACATTGTACAGATTTTAATCAACAATCTTATAATAAAATTAATCGTTTTTTAACAGCACATGGTATTAAATTAAAGTTTTCTACGCTACAAAAAATTCAAACACATATTAATTATTATAAAGAACACGTTAATAAAAATATATTTTTATCATTTGACTATATTCAAAAAGAATTATTAAATTATGATATATATTCTTTTATTGATAATCATGAAATATCTCCTGTAATTAATGGTATTGCTTTTAATATATTATCTAATCAGTATGACCCATTGAAAACTGAATTGCATCAATGTGATCCAGAATATAAGAAATATATTTTCAACCATATTGTCAATCGAAATAATAAGATTGCATTTATATCTAATCAACCTTTACAAAAAGGACAACTTACGAAACAAAAATTATTAGAAAAATATAAAAAACTTTATATTAAATATTTACATGATTCAAATGATTATAAGATTTTATATAAAAATATCTTAAATAAAATCGAAAATAATCAATATGTAACCATTCAATTAAAACAAGACCAATATTTTAATTCTTATATCTACGTAGATAAAAAAAGCGTACAATAACTGTACGCTTTTTATTATGTCAAATTATTATCAAATCCAACAATTTCAATATTTTCTTTTTTAGTTTCATCAACCAATTTAAAATCAAAAACACATTTATTTTCATTTTCCAAATAAAAACCAGTTTCATTTTCTTTTACAAAATAAGTGGAATTATTTAGCTTAATTTGATCAAGAGAAAAAATGAATTTATTGTTTTTGTCTAGTCTATTTGTACTACGACTAACACTATTAGGTAGTACTTCGGTTGATTCTATTTCTTGTGGGAAGCCCCAATCTCTAAATTGGTCTTTTAAAATAAGATGTTGCAATCCTTTTTTTGTAACACTAGACACAGGTAAATGTTTTAGATAACTACCGTATACCCAAACCTTTTTACCAGTTTTTTCATATATTTCTTTGTTGATACCACGAAAAGTATATTCCATAATTTCTCCTTAATTTTATAAAGCGTCATTTAATAATTTTTCTGCTTCATTTTTAGTAACAATATATTCTTCTGTTGCGGTTCCCATAGGATAATGTAAGTATGTTTCTTTAACATAATATATATTCAATTCATCTTTCATATTATTTAAAACATGTAAAAGAGTACGTGTATCATCATTTAACCATTCATTAATGATTTCTTCATTTTTAATTGGAATATAAATAAATTCATCTGTTTTTTTATCTTCATCATAGTCAAATAATACGCCAACATATAAATGGTTGTTAATAAACAAACTATGTACAATAAATTGATCATAATACATGTAAGTTATATTATTTTTAAATTTTGGTAGTGTTGTTTTCTTCATAATTTTATCTCGCTTAGTTTTCTTATTTTTATTATATCATATTTTAAAATAATAATATATAATTAAGGTACTTAAAAAATATAAGAAGGAAAGTATATGATAAAAAATAATGAACAAAAAACATTCATAGATACTATTTTAGATAAATATGTAAAAATGTCTTGTGAACAATATATTGACTTGTTAAATCAATACAAATATATTATCAATATTATTATTAGTGGAAATCAGCCAGATAATTATTTTAAAATTACTTTTGATAAAAATGAATTGATGTTTAATTGGTTTTTATATCAACAGCATAAGGATACACCTATTTTTAAAAAAATTTTATGTAATGATACACCAGAATTAAAGGCAAAAACAGATGTATTACTACAAATGAAACGCACTCACATTTCTTATTTAATTAAAGATATATATCCTGACTTAATTAATAAAAGTGATGAATTGATTAATTTATCAAATAGTACAGAAGACCTATTAGTTTTTAAAAATACAATTTTAAAATTAATTGAATCATTACAATGTGAATATTACAAAAATATTATTAATAAAAACATTAATAGTGTCCATCATAGTGATTTGAATTTTGAACAGCAAGCTATTTTTTTAATTAATCATATTTCAGAATTATCTGGTGCTAGTTTTTCAAATAGGTTTACTTCTTCTCCTTATTCAATAGAAGATGAAGTCGGTTACTTTTATTATAAAAGATTTGAAAAAGTTACAGCTATTAAATTTAAAGAAATAATGAAAAAATATGAGTCAATTTCACACTCACTATTTAAGAAAGATTTTGAATTAAATGTTAAATTAAAGTCTGGTGATGAATCATATAGACAGTACAAAAATAATTTACGTTGGTATAAAAAGAAAGGACTTTTTAAATAAAAAACTTTGTTATAGCATTATATAAAAATGAAGAGTACATAATGTACTCTTTTTTCATTTGGTGTATATTAATTTTTACGCTATAATTGTATTACAATACAAAATCAATTATAAAAGGAATCTTATGAAATTAAAAGCAAAAAATAATAATTCAAAATCTTGGAGGAGGGGACGATCTCCATCAAATAAATAAATTTTATTAAAATACATAAAAATTAATCATGGAGATAAAAATGAATTATAAAAATATATTAATAGGAAGTGCAATCTTAGCAGGATTATCTTTTGGTATTGGAGATATCAATGCAGATAGTACAGTTAATTCCAATGAACATACACAGTTAATTAATCTTAATACTGAACAAGGATGGAGTAATGATGTACAAAATATTGTATGGAATGAAACTGGAAAATATTATGATGTTTATTTCTTACATTCAAAAGATGGTGCTGATAATCCATTTGGTGATTCTGGTCAAGATTGGTATCATACAACGACAAAAGATTTTGTACATTATACAAAACAAAATACTGCTATTTCATCACAAGGACCAGAGGGTAAATACACTTGGAAATCTGCATGGACAGGTTCAATCATTGTTAATCAAGGGAATATAACTGGCGTTCCAAAAGGGGCAAAAGTTGCATATTTTTCTGGTTTAGAGAAGCATGATGGTGGTTCACAAAATATTTGGGCTGCTTGGTCATCAGATAATGGTAAAACATTTACTCATGTACTAAATAACGCTTCACCTGTTATAGATCATTCCTGGTCTTGGACAGCAGCAAATCATGCTGATGAAAGAGATTCCAGCGTATTTTATTCTAATGGGGTAATGTATATGTACACTTCTGAAGGTACAGAAATTGGTGTATACAAGTCCACAGATGGTGTTAATTGGTCTAAAGCAGATAAAGATGGTGAATCCAAAGTAAAACCATATACCTTTTTCAAAGGGCATACATGGGATAATAATGCGCCAATAGAATGTCCAGCAATTAGAACAATGAAAATGAAAAATGGCAAAACTAAACAAGTATTATTCTTTGGTGCAAAAGATGCAAGTAAAGGAGAAACTACTGGAACATATTATATTGTTGGTCATTTAGACAAAAATGGATTGTTTGTAGATGAAACAGATGCAAAAAGAGTTGATCAAGGAAGTGATTTTTATGGTGCAAATGTTAGTGGTTCAGATGATATCAGTGTAAGCAATGATTCATTAACAATGATTGGATGGATTGGAAATTGGAATTATACTGCTGCTGGTGTACATTCAGATCAAGAAAGTAAATCTAGTTATGCAAAAAAGTTGGGGGCATATTCTACTGCAAGAAAAGTAACTTTAAATAATGATTTAACTTTGGATCAAAAAGCTATTGATCCAACAAAGTCTATTAAATCTACCACATCTTATACTAGAACAGGAAACACAAATGCACCATTAACAGCAGATGGTAAAAAGAACAATACTGGAAAAGACACAAATGGTAATATTTATAGTTTATATGACGGTGCAAATGAAAGTGCGGCTGGCGTATATAACTTAACATTTAATCAACTAAACAAAGATTATTTTGGTAGAATTTATATTATCATTTGGCAAGGAAAGGATAGAATTTTAGTGAACTATGATCCTTCAACAGGTGGTTATGTTGTCAATGGTACATCCTATGAGTTAGATAATAATATGTCAGGACAAAACACTTCTAATTACTATAAAAATGGGTTATTAGGTAATGGCAACGGATATTATAATAATTCTGGGTATTTAAAAACAAAATCTGTACACTTAAAAGTTATAACAGATAAAAATTCAGTAGAAATTTTCTTTCCAAATGGTCAATCTTACACTATTGCCAGATTTGCAACATCAGACAAGCAAGACTTTAAAATTTATACTGAAGATCCCGATATTGAAAGCAACCCAAATATTTTAACAATTAATAGAAATTCTTTTAAATAATATTAATGAAAAAAAGATGTACATTATGTACTCTTTTTTTATTTAAGTTCTATAATTAAACTATAAAAAGAAAAGAAAGAAGGGCAATATGACTAACTTAATCAAATTAATAAATATTTAAATAAAAAAGAAATTAAAAACTTAATATTAAATAGTTATACTATAAAATAGCTATTAAAAAAGAGTACATAATGTACTCTTTTTTAATGTATATTTAAATGTTGTAACTTTCTATGTAATTTTTTACCTAAATGTAATGGTTTTATTTTCTTATTATAAATAAGAATTGAAATTATTGTTAATGTGATCATAATTATATATATTTCTCCTAACTCTTGATTTTAAAATAATTATATAAAAAAAAGAAACAATTAAGTTTCTTTTATTAATTAAGAATATTTTCTACAAATCTTAAGAATTGTTCCTTTCGTTCTCCATTTCCATCATGAAAAATATTAATAGAGATATAGTCATCAGTATAACCAGTAAAAAGACCAATATACTCAATGTCATCAATAGTAACAATTAAACCATCCATTGAATCTGCCAATTCTTTATAATTTTTAAAATTAAGAAACTTTTTAAGCATCAATGCTAGTACAGAGCTAGTTGCAATTAATTTGAATGAGTGATCTTCCATAATTTCCATAAATGAAGTCTCTGGTGAATCAGAATTGCGTTCGTCATCTTCTAAATAATTACTATTTAATACAAAATCTTTAATGCTAGATTTATTTGATAAAATTTGTTCTAACTTATTGTCAGCCTCTTGCATATCATCTAAATCTGTAATTTGTTCGAAAATTGTAGTCATTATATTTCCTTCTTTCATTATATAAGTACCTTAATTATAGTATTTGAATAAATATTTTTAAAATAAAAAAAGAGTACATAGAATTATGTACTCTTTTAAATTAAGAAAAAGATTCTTCAATTAAATGATAAACATCTTCATCATTATAATATGAATTATTTTTCAAATCTGCAATTAATAAAATATACGTTATATTATTATTATTATTAGTGGATTCTACTAATTCTTTTAAATTTTGAATCAAATAGTTTCTAAAATCAGTTATAAACGTTTCATTGAATAAGAAAATATTTTCTAAAATAAACTGGCACAATTTAACGCTGTTAGATTTAAAAGCATAATCGTCATACTCATTAAAATCAGTTTCTTTTTGGTAATTATTTTCTAATAGCTGTATAGTTGCTTTTAAAATATAAGAATTATTATTCTTATGATTAAGATCAATTATTTCATTGATTAATGAATCATCTAATTGATTATTGATAAAGCTATCATCATCTTGATTAAGTTGCGTCTTAGCAGGATAGGATAATAAATTTAATTTTCTAACATTTTTATCTTCAAATTGTAAGGCTGTTTCTAGCTTATAATAATACTGTGTTGTATGATCTAATATCTTTTGTAGTGAATTATAATAATAATTTTCATCAAAAGATAAGAAGTTATATAAATCATCATCTGATTGATATAAAGTAATGCATTGGATAGACTCAGTATAACTTACTAGCTTTTTAGTAACCATGTTATAACTAAATATAAGTTCTCGTGCATTATTAATCATAAAAGGCATAATATTTGTAATATTTTTTTGATCAATATCATCTTTTAAAACATTTAATAATAATGTTACATCATAAGTATTTTTTAAATCAATCATTTTTTCTCACTTTCTAAATTTAAGTTAAAAATTAATTTTATAAAATCATTTTTAGTTTTTTCATTACTGTTTTGAATGATTTCTTGAATATTTTTTAATAGATCAGGAGCCATATATAAATTAGATTTAGTTAAGTTACTCATGGCTTTTAAGACGGGTTCAAAATTATAATCTTTTTTATAAAGTTTGTATTTAATATACCAAGATAATTTACTTAGTAATCCTAATTCAGTTACAACTTCTTTCTCAAAAGCATTTTTCTTCTCTTCTAATTGAGAAAGGACCTTTTGTTGATTAGAAATTTTTGAAAAGTTAAGTATAGGACTTAATGATAAATCATTAGTAGTATTATTCTTTTCAAAATATTTAAATAAACGATATGACTGTTCTTTACGATAAGGATCATAAAAATTTTTCTCGAATTTATTTTCTTGTAATTTATCAATTAATTGTTGTAAAACTTCATCATTTGGAGCTTTTCTGTTAAATGAACTGTTTGTATAGAAACTATCACTAGAGAAACTTAAATTAATAAATCCGACAGATTCATTCAAATCATCATTAATTTTTTTATTAATAATTAATATATCAAAATTATAATTATATTGTAGATAAATTTTTCCCGATTCTTTTCTAACTAAATTAAAAAACTCATCTAATTCATATTGATTATTGGACAACCCTTCTAATAATTGCTTTTGTAATAAGTTCATTATTACTTCCTTCTTTCTTTTCTTTTATAAGATAATTATATAAAACTTTTATAAAAAAAGAGTACATATGTACTCTTTTTAATTAATTGTGAATATCTACTTTAATAAGCCATTTTAGTGGTGCTTTTTTATATCTACTATCATCAATATTTTTGTATTCCTCTTGCAACTTTTGAATATCCTTATGGTATTTATCAATTCTATTTTGAACTGTTTTTGATCGCATATCATGTCTACATAAAGGACAAATATTATCTTGAGCAAAAGCAATCCTTTTTTTCAAAAACTCATTAGATAATTTACTTTCACAATTTGGACAAGCAATGAATTTAGATTTACGATCACAAATATAATTTTTCTTATCATATTCTTCTAAATCTTTATTTTGTTTAACAATACGATCAGATAACTTTTTCATAGCTGCAGTTTTTTTTAAATTTGATGTGTCATGGAAACGAATAGCATGGTCATCATAACTTCTTCTAGTTAATTGATCTAATTTATCAACTGCTTGATCATATGTTTCAACAATAATATCATCATGAATAGTCATATGAGAATCGTTATAACTTGCTGTACTATCTTCTCTTCTATCAACTTGATAAAATGCAACGTCTCTTGCACAAGGCAAGATATCTTTCTTTATATCAACAATTTCATAATTAATTGAATGTCCCATTTATTTTTTCCTTCTTTCTTTATTTACTAGTTTAATTATATAAAAAAAATAGTACAAATTGTACTATTTATTATCTGTTAATTTGAAATATAATTTTGGAATATATTCTTCTGGAATATAAGTGCTAGATTGTAAACATTCAACAATCATTTTCTTTGGAAAAGAAACAGAATTAACAGGAATTAAACTTAATTCCTTATAGAATTGTTCATCTTTAACTTGGAATAACAACCCTAAACGATTTTTTAAATCGCTATCATTTTTGTTATGTTTCTCAAATTTTTTAATGAATAAATTAACATTATTGTATAAAAAATTCATATTTTGTGGCGATGGATAACATCCTCTATTTACAAAAGAATCAACTAATTTTTCACCATAACCGTCTATGAATGAGGAATAAACAACTTCTTGGCTATCAATATTTTTAATGATATCCATAAATTCTTTTTCTGTTTTTCGTTCATTTTTTGTACTAATTGCATAAGAGAAACAGGGAGCGCCAGCTCTATCAATTGTTTCTTTTAATTCAGGCGTATTCATAATACTTGCTGATAAAATATTAGAGTAGCTAATAATTAATAGATTCAAATCTTTATTATCCCTATTAATATAATTCCAAAATAATTCATTCCGCATTTTTGGATTAGACAATAATTGTTCTTTAAGAAAATTCAATGCATTATAATCAACTGTCTTTTTGTAATCACCAATTTTTTCAATTTCTATCATCTGAAACCTTCTTTCTTGTTTTTGATATATGAATATTATATAAAAAAATTTAACATTTATTGTTTTCTGCTGTTAATACTGTACATATTCTTTGCTTATAATTTGTTGGTATATATTTGTTATGATTTACTAGTTCTTGAACAATTTCTTTCGGGAAAAGAGCAAAATTCAAAGGCAATTCACTCAATTCCTTATAAAATAGCTCATCTTGTATATCAAACATCCCATTAAGAAACAAATTTAGTTCTTTATTATTATTTTTATAAAATATTTTTGCTTTTCTAATAAAATAACTAACATTATTGTACAAAAAGGTAACTTTGTTTGGAGTTGGAGAACAATAATCATTAATAAAACAATCAATAATTTTAGACCCAAAATCTTTCATTTGTGCAGCATATACATGTTCTTTATTATTAATAGATTTAATAATTTGATTAAAATCATTTTCATTTTTATTTTTAGAGTGAATTTTATACGAAAAGACCGGTCTATTCCCTGTAGATTTTTCTGTATATTTGTTTACTTTTTCAGTATTACAAAAATATACAGCATCAATATCTTCATAATCTATCAATAAAAAATTTAAATCATTACTATCACAATTAAAATATTCATTTAATAAAATCTTTTTATATTCTTGATCATTAAAAAAATCTTTTACAAGTGTTAAATAATTATATTCCACTGTTTTGTTATAATTTATTTTTTCAATATTTAACATAATTCCTTCTTTCTTATCTTGATATATGAATTATAGTACATAATTTTTATCAACTCTCAGAAATACTAAATTTACACAATTTTATAGTAATATCTTTTTTTGAATTAATAAATTTTTTATTATTATTTATTAATTCATTTAATCGAGATACACTTTTGGTATATTCTTCATTATTATCAAATAATTTAGCATATTCTACCATACCATTAATAATATTTAAAGTATTTTCTTCTATTATAAAAGTATGTTTTCTTTTTAAACCTAATTGTATATTTTTAATTAATATATCAATGAAAGAAATATCATTTATAATAGTATATTTTTGTGAAAAATCAATTAAAATATAAGGGATATTATTATAGAATGATTGGATTGTTTTAATGTTATTATTAATATTTTCTGCTGTAATAATAATTTCACTGGTTAATGATATATCTCTATATATTGTACATATTAATTTATATATAGCAGGAGCATGGTGTTTACTCATGCTTCTATAATTTTCACTAATTAGATTATCATAAATAATTTTCATAGAAAACCTTAAATATTTTTTATTGTAAATTGAAAAATCATTATATTTTTTATTTATTTCTTTTAAATTTGTAGTTGACGCATCATAAAATATGTTAGCAATAGTATTTCCTATTACTGTTTCCATATTAAAAATATTATAAAGATATTTTAGAGAATATTTTTCTAAAAATCCTGGAGATATTTCAATATTATCAAAATTATATTTAGGGACCTGCCTTGATAAATTTGAAAATATTTCATCAGTTTCATTTTTAATTAAAATAGCATATGTGTCTTTGATAAAACCATCAATTAATTTTTTATAGCTATTTTCATCACTTTTTTTTATTTTCTTAAAAATTAATGTATTATATTCTGGGTTTGTATCATCACTATCAGT
Organism: Amiota albilabris; assembly: GCA_037040105.1. NCBI lineage: Eukaryota > Metazoa > Arthropoda > Insecta > Diptera > Drosophilidae > Amiota > Amiota albilabris. The sequence goes on from JBANCV010000020.1 coordinate 35,454, forward strand.
AATGTTTCCATTATTTACAATTATTTTATTTAAATAATCATTGTAAAATATAAATACTGGTGAATTCGTATCATCTATTAATTTATTAATCTTTTTTGAAAGTTCATATTTGTTTTCTTTATTTAGATTTTCGATCATATGATCAAGATAGGTTGTGTTGTTTTCAAATTTTATCATATTATTCATCCCTTTTATTTTAATTCTATATAATTATTATAACATATATAGAAAGAAGGATTCATATGAGATTTTCAAATAAAGATATTGAAATTCATAGTAATAAAACAATTAAGGTTTTAAAACAGTTTAATATTCCGACAGCAGAATTTTTTAAAAATAGTAGTGCTTATAAAATCAGAAATGAAATGAATAAAATGGCAAGTGATTTTAGCTATGGAAATATTGTTTTAAAAAATGATTATGAAATTAGGAAAACAATTGCTTATTATAAAGCAATTTTATTAAAAACTTTGCAAATTAAAGATGAAACTTTTACTTTTTCAAATGAAGAATCAAGTTTAGCTTTTAATGAAAAAGCAGAAGCTGTAATTGATCAATTAACTGTTTTTGAACAAAATAAAAAGAGTGTACATTAATGTATACTCTTTTTTATTATAAGAAACTCATTTTTTTATCTTTATCAATTAAAGCGTTGGTATCAAGTTTTTTTGATAATATAGTTTTTATTCTTTCATAATTATTATTAATTAAATCATATTGCTTTGCCTTTTTAATTTTGATGAAGGTATTTTGTACATTATAAAATGGTTGATGGCTTGAATCATTTTCTAATATAGTTAATATTTCATCAAATGCTTTTTGTGAAGAAAAGTGTGCAAGAGTAATTAATAAATTAATCAATTCATTTTTTTCATTAGTTTGTTGATAACTTTTCATTAATAAAAGTGCTGCATTGTCTAAATGATTTTGAAATTGCTTTTCTATTTTATCTGATTTTAGGTTGTTATTAATGGTATCTGGATAATTACCTGATTTAACTTCATTAGCAATAGTGTTACGTAACATTTTTTCTAAGTTAGAGCTTTCATTTACCCCAAAATATTCTGATCCAGAAATTATTTTTTTGAAATTAGGTGTTACCTTGTTTTTCATAACATTTTCATAATATTTTTCTTCTAAATTTGTACTAATTTCTAAGAGTGTTTTTTTGAACTCATTAAATTTAAGATCTTTTATTTTATGTTTTGGTAATGCTATAACAATATTTCCAATAATAAAATTTTCATCTGAATAAGCAAGTAAATTAATATCATTTTCATTATAATTTTTAGAATTAACAATTATTTTATTTGTATCTAATATTTGCATTTCTTCTTTTAAGTCTAAAAGTTCAAATCCATCAATTTGACTCTTAACTTTTACTGTAAGCAAATGATAGGGGTTACGTTCTTTTTCTTGTACAATCATAAATTTAATCCTTCTTTCTCTTATTGTTAATTATATTATATCAAAAAAACATACATTTTTCTATATTAAATGTATGTTTAGTTTAAAAATGTAATTGTAACAACTCTATATGTTTTGTTTCTATTTTTATAATCCATTAATCTTTTTAAATTATTAGATGGAATATCATTTTTAGTAAAAATAGTTTTATATTCTTTGCTGTCAACATTTACAATAGGTGTTTTGCTTTTACTAGAAATATTATAATTTATAATAGTTTCTTGTACATCTGTTTTACCTTCAAAATAATTAATATCTGTACCATCATTATTAATAACTAATTTCTTTTTATCACCTTGTTTTATCCATTTGTAATTTCTACTTGTATAATTTTCTGAATCAATAATTTTATTCTTTATACTACTACTCACTATTAATTTTTTATAGCTATCGTTAATACCATTATCCGATTTTGCAGTTAAAACTGTTTTAATAACACTATAATTCGATAAATTTTTATTTTTATTAAGATATAAATCTTGAATACTTAAAGTAGTAAAAATAAATAAAAATAAATTAATAATTGCAGTATAAGTTATAAATTCTTTGAATTTATCTTTTGCTTTAATTTTCTTTTTAGCAATTATAATCGCAAATATACTAACAATAAAAGCAATAATATTAATGGTAAAATAATATAATGGAATTCGAACCCCTAAGATATACATATATTCACCTTTAAACCATAAATTCAGTTCCCTTTCGTTTTTAATCCAATACTGATAAATTATAACGTTGTACAACACTAATTAATGTCGAAGCATAAGTTGGTGAAGTTGCATATCCAGCATTTTGTAGTGCTTGAGCCATTGCTTGATATGAAGAAGAATTAATTACACCATATTGAGAATAGCGGCTGTTTTGTAACAAGAAATTAGTATGATCTTTGAATGAATCCATTTGTGAATCATAAGCACGGAAGCCTGCACTTACCATCTGATAGTTTCCATTAATATATTCACCTGTATTCATATTAACAGTACGTCCTTGCCAATTACCAGAAGCCTTAATACCAAATAAATTGTTATTAGGAGATTGTGCTAAAGTAGACTGTCCCCAACCACTTTCAATGATTGCTTGTGCAACTGTAATTGATGCTCTAACTCCACTACCAGAAGTTGCATTCTTAGCATCTACTGCTGCATTATTAAGCCACGTTGCTTGTGCTGAAGTTAATCCAGAGGTATTTAATCCATTAACTGAAGTAGTATTTGATGTTTGATTATTTACCGTAACAAGTACACTATTTGAACCCTTTGATTGATTATACGCATTATATTCTGCCATTGTCATATAGCCATCATGGTTTGTATCAGCAGCAGCAATATAAGTAATTGGAGCTTCTGTTGTAGAAGTAGAAGGCTTTGTCTCTGTTACTGTTGAAGCAGAAGGCGTTGATACTTGATTTGTAGAAGGAGCCTTTAGTTTAATCACTTGATTAACATAAATAATTGTATGGCTATTGAAATTATTTAAGGTAAATAATTCTCCCAATGAAATATTGTATTTTCGTGAAATAGCATATAATGTATCACCAGACTTTACTGTGTACGTACTATCATTAGAATTATTAGTTGTATTATTTGTCGCAGGAGTTGTTTCTTGCTTTTGTACTACATTTGTTGTATTTGAATTATTAGTTGTAGAAGTAAGCTTAAAAACTTGACCTACTGAAATTGAATTAATATTTGCAATATTATTTAACTTTTGTAAATCTGTCACAGAAACACCAGTAGAACGTGAAATAGCATATAGTGTATCACCTGATTTTACTGTATAAGTTTTAGATGTTGTGTTATTACTAGTTTGAACGTTTTGCGTAACCTTATTTTGAGATTGTTCAGCACTAACCTTTAACTTTTGACCTGGAAAGATTAAGTTTGTTTTTAATCCATTTAATTGCTTTAATTGATCTACCGAAATATGATTTGTTTGACTAATTCGATATAAGTTATCTCCCGATTTTACCTGATACACAGAATCAGCAGAAGCGCTTTGTACTCCTAAAAGTGTTAATGCTGTTGCTCCAGCAAGTCCCAACATAAAATTACGTTTTGTATTATTCATATATATATTCTCTCTTTCTTTTTTCATTTATTTTATAACATATTAAGTATAACATTGTTAAATTACGAGATAATAATATAAGATTACAATTTAATTACAAAAAAAAGCGTATATTAATTATACGCCAACATGTAATTGATATTTCATTAAATAATCATATGCAACATTTTGTACATTGATTTTATATCCTTGTATATTGATTTTTGAAAAAAGAGGTTCTAATTCTTTTTTTAATTTTAGTAAATCATTTGATCTAACAAAATGCTTTGGTTTATTTAAAATATTTAAAACAAATATATAAGAATTATCTTTTTGTAACTCAAATGCAGGAATTAATGTACTACAATTAGGTAATTTTGCTAATATACTATTCATTAATTGTAAAGAAATATTATGTTCTGTAACAAATTGTTCATATGTAACAACATTACATATTGTAGAATATATTCTGTAAATATAATTTTGATCTACATATATATTTTCACTAGTATCAGTTATGAATACTGTTTTAATTGATTCTAATTTATCTTCATTTCTTCTTTCAAAATTCCAATTAACTATATCATATATTGTAAAAAAATCTATTCTGTAAATTTCGTATTCATTTTTATGATCTTGTAAAATTGTTTCTGCAAACTCTTGTGTTAAAAATACATTTAAAATAAGAGTTTTTTCCTTTTCATCAAGAATTAAATTTGGATCAAAACTGATATCAATGTCTTTTGGAGCATCTTTAGCAATAATATAAAATTGTTTATTTGTAAAAAAAGAAATTTCAGATCTTAATTGATTAAAATTAAGATCTGTATAATTACGTACGTTATTAAACATGGTTTCTAGTTTTTCTAATTCATTATTTTCTGTCATTTAAATATTCCTCTTTTAATATATAAGGGTGTAGCATCTTTTTCAAGGACAAATTGAAACACTTTTTGTGCATCATCAATAAAAGTTAAAGAGTTTGTAGATAATTCTTCTAAAAAATATTGAGTTAGAATGTTTTCAACTTTACTGCTTATAATTTTATATGGATCAATTGCTTCTGCATATATAACTATTTTAGTATAAGCAGAATTATTACGGTCCATATCTATTTGATAATAAAATGCGTAGAATTCTTTCGTCTTTTTAATAAAATTAATTAATTTTTTGTTAAATTTACTATTGCTTTTATCCATATCTTCTGGATAATAAGTTACAATATCACGTTTGAATTTATCATATAATTTTATTAATTTGATAGTATCTATTCCAATTCTATGCTTTACACCATCATCAGAAATATACTCAAATACAACATAACCTATACTACTTATATAATAATGATTGATAATATTTATCATAGTTTCTAGATTAATATGATATGTCACCTTGTCTTTAATCGGTCTGATTTGACTTTCTACTTTTAATAATAGTCCAGCAGTAGTAAAACTTGGATGTTTTTGATCAGATTGTAAAAGGCAAAAATCTCCTATTTGATTATCTGCATCAAACAATTTAATTTTTCTTGCCGTTGTTCCTAAAAAATTTATTGTAAATATTGCATTATTTAATATATTAAAAACTTGTTCATTATTTAATATACTTTCTATATTATTATTACTATTTTCGAATAGATTAATTAATTCTTTATTTGTTCTTTTCATATTTAAACCTCTTTTATAATTATAGCAATAAAAAAAGCACACATTGTGCTTTAATAATAATTATTTTAATTGTCCTGTTAATAAATTAATTTGTACACCTGGCTCTACATTAGGAACAAAAACATTGAATTCAATTGAACCATCTCTTGATTTTGCTTCCATTTGTGTACCAGAAGATACTAAGTTATTTCCATCATAAATTGGTGTAACTCTGTACATAACTTGTTTATTAGCATATAATGCCTTACGAACAATACCTTCATAATAATTTTGACCTGTACTGTCTTCGCTATTCGCACGATTTGACCATGCAGTTTGTGTAATAATATTATTTTCGTTAGCCTCTGAAGCATCAAAAGTTTTAATATTACCTGCAATTGCATAACCAATTAAATGTCCACGATTATACAAATATTGATATTTACCACCAATTTTTACTTGATTCCAACCAACAGGTTTGATTGTACCAGCATTTCCAGTGGATTTTCTATCTTTTCTTTGTAAAGAGCTACCATTTACATATGCACGAGCTTGTCCAGGTCTTCCTAAATTATCCTTCTTTGAAAGAGAAACATATGGGGCAGATGATACTTTAGCGTTTAAATCTGTCTTGTTATTATTTACAACATATGCACCATTATTATTATAAGTTACATTATATTTCAATTGTTTTTTAACATTATCAGTTAATACACTATTTGCTAAATATTTGTTCGGTGTTAAATCATTCACTGTGCCAATACCAGTATTTGTATTAGTATTTAATTTTGTAACTTTTTTAACATACTTTGTATGAGTCGGATTAGAATAATTATCATTCTTTGCCTGTACACTACCAAATAATATTCCACCTGTTACCAAAATTGCAGACGCAATACCACCAATTTTAACTGTATTTTTCATATAAATCTCCTTTTTATTTTGATATATATATATTATATTTATTTTTTAAATATTTAATCTTTTCAAATAAAAAAATATATGATATAATTATTGTATAGAAAGCGAGGAACATAATATGTTAAAAGAAAAACTAAAGTCAGATCTTATTGAATCAATGAAGGCAAAAAACACAGTAAAACGTGATGTTATTAAATTAGTACAAAATCGTGTTAATAATTTTGAAAAAGAAAAGGGCGATACTGCACAAAATGCTGATATTCAATCTTTAATTAAAAAAGAATTGAAAGAAACACGAGATAGTTATACATCTGCTGTAAATGCTAAGCGTGATGATTTAATTAAGCTTGAAGAAGAAAAAATTGAATATCTGATGAGTTACTTGCCAAAACAATTAAATGAAAAGCAGATTTTGAATTATGCAAAAGAAATTTATGCCGAAGGAATGAACCGTGGTGAATTTATGAAGCTATTTCTTTCACAATTTAAGAATGAAGTTGATGGAAAGACCGTCAATAAAATTTTGAATGAAAATAAAAATGTATTTAAGTTTTAAAAAACACTTTAATTAGTGTTTTTTTATTCATAACTAATTATTTGTACCTGAAATATGTTATAATATAAGTAACGAATTAATTTTGAAAGGACTTATTTTATGATTAACAATGAAACCCCAAATGAATTAACGACAGTAACACTATTAAAAAAAGCACAAGAATATATTTATACGGATAAAGGGAAAAAACAATTATTATTTCAAATGAAATTGATTGAAAAGGTTTTAATTGATTCTAATGATAATAAAATAAATAATTTTGGCTTTTATTATGGAAGCAATAACAATAGACTTTCTTTAAAAAAGATAAATGTTTCATATATTCCTTTACAACAAAAACTATTTACATATGAGATTATTGATAACGTAGATGATTTAATTAATTTTATCAATGAAAATATTGATCAACTAATTAAATATATTTATGAACAACAATTAGAAAATAATATAAATACTTTATTTGAAAAAAAATATCCTATTTTAGTTTGGAAAGACATAAAATTCATGACTAACCAAGAAAATATAGAGAAATTTTACGAAAAAAACAAAAACATGTTAAATAATTTATTTAACTTTTATATATATAGTAATCAAAAAGATAAATTAATGGAGCTAATAAAATCAAATAAGAAAGAAACATATAAATATGCTGCTGATGATCTAGTTTTGTTTTTTAAGCGACATAATAAACTATCAACACCAAAAGCGAAAAATATTGCAATATTTGGTAATAATGAAGTTTCAAGTAATTTTTATTTAAAAAATAAGAATTATATTAATTATTTATCTCCAGATTATTTTTATAAGTTTGTAAAAAAGAATCCTAATTACAATAATGGATTATTAATTAGTTTATATAATGTACATGATCTTTTGCACACAGAAAAGACTAAAAATGAATTGTATTTAGAAAAAATGATAAAACTTATACAATCAAATAAAGTATTATTTGATGTACATGGTCTAGAAAGTACTAAAAAAGAACAAATTTTTAGTAAAAAAATGAAAAAAGAACTAATTGATTTATTAAAAACAAGTCGTAGACAAAATTTTATATTATATGATACTAATAAATATGCATTAGAACAAAAAATTACTGCTATTAAAATGTTAATAGAGAAAATTAATAATAAAGATTACTATTTAATTGATTGTTATCATGAAAAAAAATATACAAATAGTTCTATTATTTATGTTAATAAAAATATTAAAAATAAAATGTTAAATAATAAAAAAGATAACAATTAAGTTATCTTTTTTTATATGAATTCAGAATTAATTAAATTTAATTGCAACGGAGAATTTTTATCAATCTTTTTTAATACTAGAACATGATCTTTTTCTTTTTCTGATAAAGAATCAAAAGTTTCTTTATTTATTTCAATAATATTTAAAGCTATATTATTTAATTTAATTAGATCCATTAGTGAGAAGTAGTTTTTTGAAATGACATTCTTATAATAATTATCAATAGAAAATGAGTCACTACCAGGAGTAGTAATTGAAGTGGGAACATCTAACCAAATAATTGTTTTTTCTTTAAGATCAAATGCCATTGAGAGTGTAGATGTCGTATTCTGAGATAAATCAAAACTATTTAGTACATATTTTGGATCAAATTCAGCATGTTTACTAGTATCAGAATTATTTACTGATAATTTCATAACACCTGATACCACTCGATCTATATCTTTGAAATTTTGACCTGTGAAAGAATTATTATTCATAATAACATATCTGTACTTTTTAAAGTCAATTTTATTATTAATTCTAATATCAATATATTCTGTAGCACCATTTTCACCGTCTGCATCAACAATATCGCCACTAAATGTTATTTCTGGTTTACCGTTATCATAAATATTGTAATTTGTATTCCACCCAACTCTATCAGAAATCTCTAAGTTTTCATTTAATACAGTTGCACTTAAATCAATATCAATTCTTTCTGATTCATTATTGAACCAATTTGTGAATAATCGCAAGATTTCATCGTCAGTATTAGTTTCAATTTTAATACGGCTACCTGTAGTCATTGGATGATCAATATGACTAGCAGAGGATTCAGATGTACTAATGGCAATCTTTTTATATTGTTCGGGATCTTCAACATAAACTTTTTTAATATTTTCAATATCAATTCCATTTTCTCTTTTAGAAGATAAGTTTAATGCAATCATAAACTGTACTGTAAAAATGATACTTTTCTTTTCTTCTTCATTAAAAGATAAAGTTTCTTTTAAAATAACAGAACGATTATTAACTTTAACAGAACGATTGTTAATATTATTCACTCTATTTAAAATTTGTAATAAGACTCTATTATTAATGTTTTTTAAGTTATTAAATCGACTTAAAACAGTATAAAAATAATCGTGATCTGTAATATTATTTAAAATACTTAATAAATTACGTGCAAAATCGCCAGGTCTTTGTACATACAAATCCAATAACTTATTAAGTGTCTCTTTGTTTTGATTATATTTAAATTCTATATAAGCACGATTTAATTTCCCAGACATAGTTAAATAACCTTTGCTGTTAAACAAACGGTGTACAACTTTATTTGTTTCTGGAAATTGGTTTAAGTTAATTGAATCAGAATTATTTTTATTTTGATATGTTTTAAAAAATTTCTTCCAAGGTTTCTTATAACGCAGCATATCATCAGTGGCATATGACAGGTTATTTGTAGAAATACGTTCTAGTAGAGTTAAAATCAATTCCAAATTATCATGATTTATATTATTAAATTCAATATATTTGTTATTAAAGGGCTTATTAGAGATATTAGCAATTAATCTCAAAACATCTGTAGTAGTATTAAAATTATCTAAAATAATTCCTCTTGAAAAAGCATACTGTGCAAATTGAACCAGTATGGTTTTCATAACAATAGAGCTTTCATGAATAATATTTTCTAATTCAGAATCAGATAATTCATTAGCAATTGTATAAATTGCTTCATTGTCACTTTCTGACAACTGTACATTGCTATTTAATAAATTCTTTAATAAATTAAGAACTTGTTTCTTATCAATTAAATCAATAATGTTATATTTAACAAAAGTAGTTTCCATTTCTTCACGATTTAAATTGTTATTAGGAACATAACCCATCAAATAATGAAACATTTGTGTTAAATTAGTTTCTAAATCGTTATCTAAATCAACTTGTTTTTTAAAATCTACAAATAAAACATCAGAATTTTTAATATAATCAAATTCAGAAAATTCTTTTTTTAAGTCATTGAAAACATTCTCGATTGATTCATTATCTAATGTAACTAAATTTTTAATGAAATTTTCAGAAAGAATAACACCTTTTCTGCTCAATTCAATATTATTATCTATAAATGTACTTAAATTAATATTTTTATTTATTTTATCATTTGGAACAAAAAAGTAACCATTAAATTTTTCTAACATAGTTGCATTAAATTTATTTTTCATGAATTAGTCTCCTTATAACTATCTGTAATATTCTATTATATCATTCTTTTTATATAAAAGCAAAAAAAAAGACTTGTATAAATTACAAGTCGTAAATAGCTGATATCATCATATATGTTTTATTTTAAAAGAAGTAAGCTATTTTATAGTAAAATTTAGTAAAAATACAGCCTTTTTTTCGTAATTAACTTTTTTTATAATTTTTAATATAACTAAAGAAGTAAGTTAATTGAATATATTTATTATAGCATATAATTTTATAAATTAAAAGTTTAAATCATTCCTGGTAATGAATGTGATATAACATTAAATGTACCAGATTTAGTAACAGTAGTACCTTTGGCATCTGTTACTGTATAAGTAGCAGTTAAACTAGTAGTTTTAATATAAGTATAATATGTTGTACTATCATTAATACTATCTGCATACTTTTGAGCATCATCATAATGATTTTCGTTCACTTTTCCTAATGCATTTAATAGATCACCATAATTAGTATATTCACTATTAAATTTAACCCCTTCCATATCAGTGGTTATTTTTTTACCATCAATTGTTTCTAATGAATTAATTTTAACAGATTTAAATCTAACATTCTTTGTAATATCATTTCCATCATTATCTTTCGCAACGAATGGCGAAACATACGCACTATCATTACCTTCACTATTCATTTGAGCGTTTACATTGTTTTCCCAATCACTTGCTGTACCAGTATAATTATAATATAATGAGGGATAAATAAATCCATTTAGATCATGATATTGATCTAAATCAAATGTATTTGGTTCAAATATTGGGGTGTGATGTACTGTTTTTGTATTGTTAGATGTAATTTCTACATCATAACTATAAAAGCTTCCTGCTGCATCAGTTTGATCTGGTAAATTCAAATCCAAAGTTACATTATCTTGTGTTGCAGATTTCTTATAACTACCATCTATATTTGGATCAATGTTAGTAACAATTTTAGATAATTGTTTACCAGTGTTTTGAACAAATCCTGGCATAATAGCATTTACACTACTATATACTACACCAGAAATTACTAAAACAATTGCCGCATTGATTAAACGGTCTGTAGGGTATTCCATAATTTGTTCTCCTTATTTTATTTAAGTTGTATTTATTCTATCTACTATATAATTATAGCAATATTTTATACAAATAAAAAAAAGATCCTATTAACTAGGATTTTTCATTTTATTAATTTTCTTTATTATTTTTGTATATTTAGGTTTAGGATTATTGTTATAACGAATATATATATCAATATATTCATCTATTTTTTTAATCGTATCATTTTCTATTTCTTCTGGTAAATTAATATTTTTCAATTCGACAATTTTATTAGTTCTATATAATTCCAATTCTTGTTTTTGTTTTTTAAATTCTTTGTAAGCATTAACATCACGTTCTAAAACTTCGTCACAAAAATGAATTACATCATCTAAGTTACTACGATCTAAATCAATTGAAAAACAGCGTTCATAATCCATTACAAATATATTATATTTTTTTACTAATGTTTGTAAAAAGGAACAATTTCGATTAATATTATTAAATCTAAATCCATTTATACCTTTAAAAATTTGTACATCTGAAAAAATAATATTTATTGTGTCATTCGGAAAAACTTTTCTAAACATAAGTTCAAAACTATCCAAATGGTATTTTTTATATTGTTCATTATCTAAAACTTTATTCATAGGTCATAACCTTCCTTTTTCAAACTAATTGTAAAACTTTTGAATAATCTATTACATATTTAAGTGGAACATTAAAATATTTTGCAATATTGTCATAATAAATCTTTGCATTATTTTGTGATATTTGTACATAATTAGATAAAAATATCTTATTATATAAAAGAGGTGGCATTAATAAAAAGAAGTTAATAAATTCTTGAATACTGTCGTCATCAATATGATATTTTGTTTTTAATAGCTGATAATTATCATATTGTACTCTTTCAAATTCTAATAATAAAACTTGGGATACAGTTTTCCCTAACAACCAATTGTATTCGGGTGTATCATTACCAGCTTCATTATAACTTATAATTGTAATTTTATGTTTTGATTCTTGTATTGAAAAAGAATTTGATTTATATAGTGAATTTTCTTCGTATTTTAAATTTAAATGAATTTTTTTTAAAAAACTTGGTAAATCAACGATTTTTTCTGTGTTTATATTCCATTTTCTTTTCAAATCAAAAACAAAACTATTAACAATTGAAACAATTTTTAAATAATTTTTATTATTCATGTTTTTCTCCATATACTCTTCATTACTATTATATCAAATTTTAACAAAAAAAGCATACAAATTTGTATGCTCACCATAATTTTTTATAAATTAATCGTTTGTATGAATTTAAATCAATATTATCTGGTAATTTTGTTGGTAAATCCTTATTAACTAATAATACATTTGTGTTATCGTCAAGATTTTTAACCTTATCAAAATTATCATTAGTTACACTATAATTTCCTAAAACATCTCCATTTTTAACAACATAGAATCTAATAACAGATTGAGTTATTTCATTATTAATTGTAAGTTTATGATTTTTTTCTGCTTTTTTAATCCAAGAAAATAATTTTACTGCATTTTCTTGTTTAGCATAATAATTAACAAGCATATCTATTCGAATTAATAACGATAACTTTGTAATAGAAGCAACATTTAAGATCTTATTTTTATAAAGATCATTTAAGGTTGCATGTTTCAAATTTTCGTTAGTTTTAACAATAGTATTAAAAACATTTTCAGACATAATTCCGTCTTCTAACATTTTTTGTAATGTAACAGTACGTGCTTCTTTACGGAATTTTCCAATTTTGATATCCACAATTGTTCTATCCACAATTGTTGGAAATTCACCTAATTTAAATGGATTAAACTCTAAATGAGAGACATCACCAGATGCTTCAACTACCTTATTATTATTAATAATAATACGAGTGTTATCATCTTTTCCAATATAATGATCCATATTATCATAGCTTAGGTCAAGCCCCCAAAATTTATGCCATTTTTCAAATTCAGGCGCAATTTTGGTTTCATCTCCGATGTACATTAATCCATCAGTATTAATTGATAGAGGTTGACCACCATTTTTAGTAACAATTTTTCCAGCTTGATACAAAAGAATTTGTAACATAATACGATTTTCAATCATATTGACTGGATTGTATAAACTAGAACTTGGACGATCTGATTCTCCTGTAATAGTGTTAGGCGTTAACTTAGTTGCTGCTACATTAGTATCATCACCTGTTTCTTTAAATACACGTTTCGCTTCCATTTTATCATTTAAAATAGTTTGAAATTGTGGTGTCGCATCTCCATATAAGTTAGTTAAAATTGCTTCCCATCCGTAAGCACCACTGATATCACGATGATGTACATCTTTAAAATCAGCAACAACTTGATTGCCATTATCATCAAGATACTTTGAATGTAATCCACCAGCTTTTGATGTAACAATAAAATTATCATTGATTTTAATTTCAACTTGTGGCAAATTAGCATTAATGAACTTTTTTAATTGCTTTTTTGCTTCTATAAATTCAGAAGCATTTCCTTCTGCTTCTTTAATAAAAGTATTAGCAATGTATTCTTCTATTGTAGAAGAAAAGTTAACTAATGCAGTACGCCATTCATTTGGGATCATATCTAGAACATAATGATTGTTTAAAGTCCATGTAAATTTCTTTTTCATGTCTTTTAAAGTAACTACGTTCTTATTTTTTGATGTAACAATTCGTTTTGCAATTTGTGCATCTGTAAAAGATATAACAAAATTTTCACCAGTTAAATACTTATTAATTTGACGAATACGAGTAATGTACTTACTGTACACTAATGGTGAATTAGCAATATTTTTAATAATTTGAACTTTATTGATAACATTTGCTATAATTTTCTTTAATGATTCTGAATTTAAATCTTCTGAATCATCATAATAAAATTTTTCAATATTTTGACCTAAATGTGCACCTAATTCTTCAATTGTAATTTTTTCAGCTTTTGCACCAAAAACACTTACTAAATCAAATGTAGCGAACAAACTTTTGGGCTTATCTGTAAATTGATAAGCTGGAACATAGCTCGACTTAATTTTTTCAGATAATTCATAAATAGCTTCAGTTGATTGATTATTTAAAATACTAAAACCAATATAATCACTATATTTTTTAGAATTAAATCCAACTAATTGCTTATCTTTAAGAATCTTGTTTTTAAAAGTGTCACTTGAAACGATTGAAACTTTATCTCCAAAGTCAACTGGCAAAAGTCCATTAAGAACTAAATATTTATTATTTTCATCATCAATAGCAACTAAAATTGCCGCATTGTACAAAGATACTACATCAAAATATAACCGTGGACGTTTAACATCTAATAAGTTTTGATTTTGATTTTTCATGTTTCTATTCCTTCTTTCTAATATTTTTATTATTATAATTATATATATTTTTTATATTATTTAAAATTATTAATATAATTACCATATTAATAATTGAAAGAAGGAATTATATGGAAATATATACAGATGCTTCATTGCAAAATGAAGAAGAAAAAGGAAGGTTCGGTGTTTTATTAAAAAATGGAAACGTTAATTTAGGATATGCATTAGTTGAAATTAATAACCCAGACAATAGATTCATTAATACTTCTAAATTAGAAGGATTAGGCATTGAATTAGCAGATTTTCTAAAAAACAAATTACCTAAATTTGATAGTAAAAAAATTAATATTTATTCTGATCAACTGCATACTGATAAATCAAAAATTGATTTTCAACATATAGCAAGTAAGCATAGTGGGTCTTCACCATCATTTTGCATTCATAATTTGGTTAAGAATCGTATTTTGACACAAAAAGATGAAGACAATATGGTTTCAAAAAAAACATTTGATCAAATGAAAGAAGTTGTTAGCGGTATTACAGATATAAAAAATACTAGTAATTTAGATATTATTAAAACTGTTAGTATGTTACCAAATAAATTTCCATTATCAAATGAACTATTAAGTACAAATAATGATACAGTGTTAAATAAATTTATTGATAATATCACTAAGATTAAAAATGATAAGCCACTTTTAGGTTCTCGTGTTATAAAAACTTTGAAATTAAAAGTAAATGAATTTAGCTCCGACATTTATGTACATTATGATAAAACTCAAGGTGTTATCTCTTTAAAATCAAACAAAAAATTAAAAACTATTTTAAATGTAGATGATTATGATCAAAAGTTTTTAGAAAATAAATTAAAACAAGATTTAAATTTATCAATAGAACATTTTGAAGAAAACAATCTATCATTTCAATGCGATTTAACTATTGAGTTAAAACCATTTTTAAAATAACTAAAAAAGACTATTAATTTAATAGCCTTTTTTATTACGAAATACCATGTAAAGAATCATCATCATCTTGCAATAATTTAGTTCTTTTTGTCTCTTTTTTAATTAAAGAGTCACTTGGTAAGTCTTTATTTATAGAAGCAGTAGATGCAGAATGCACTACTTGCTTTTTTTGTACATGTTTTCCGATTGGTTTAGATTCACGTTTGAATCCAGCAAAGAACTTAAGTTCAAGCTTCATAAACCAAGTAAAGATTACATTAAACATTGCGACAGGAATAATTGATAAAAATATCATTATTACTGCGACAACTATAAGACCTAATATATCTCCCATAATTTCACACTTTCTGCATTTTAAAATGCTTTTTTCTTTTTTATTAACAATAATGCTAATACGACACCAGATATTAATCCGCCCAAATGAGCAATAATTCCAATTGATGGATCACCGATACTATTAATAATATTAAATAAAATAAATATTACATAAGTCAGTAAATTTGATGCATGTATTAAGCTTTCTTTTCTATTTTTTAATGAATATATTAACATAGCTCCTATAACGCCAAATATGGCTCCAGAAGCTCCTACCCCAACAATATTTGGTTCTAAAAAACTATTTAGAATACCACCAAAAACCCCAGTAATTAAATAAATAATTATGTATTTTTTGATTCCAAAATAATATTGACAAGATTTTCCAACAAAGAATAGTACAAGCATATTTGATAAAATATGCATTATACTAGCATGTTCAAACATACCAGTTATTAATCTCCAGTATTGGTGATATCCAAAAATGTTAACACCAGAAGCGCCACCAATATTTAATATATCAATAGCTCTGATTTTTCCTGAAATTAGACCAGGACCTAACATTAGAAATTCAAATCCAAATACGATTAAATTAATTAATATAATAATGTTTGTAACATTAATTTCGTTTCTTTTACTGTACATATTTATTCTCTTATCTAAGATTATTATATCACACTTTTATTTTTAAATAAAGTGTTTTATGTATTTAAAAGCAAAAACGTTCAATATTGTTTTTGAACGTTTTTAACTTGTTCTCTAAATTGTTGATGTAAATCTACAACAGTTTCATTGTTATTAGCATTTAAAATGATTGCATTTTCTTTTTTAAAATAAGCTAAATTTTGACATTCACTCTTAAATAATTCAAGCCTATGCTTTTTATTATCATCATCATCAAGTCTGTTTTTCATGTGACTAACAACACCATCATAATTAATATTAATAAAAATTGGAACAACATTATTAAAAGTTTCTTTTAATGCATTATATCCATCTAAATTAACAATAGCAAATGCATTATGGTAAGTAGTCTTATCAATAATTTCTGTTTTCAATATTCCGTACTGATTACCATCATAAATAGCATTTTCAACAAAACGGTTTTTCTTTTTTAATTGATTAAACTTAGAATTATTAACAAAATAATAATCAATACCATCAATTTCTTTTGGTCGTTGCTTTCTTGTTGTATTTGAAACAATTATACGATCAACATCATTTTTAGTAATATGATTCACTAATGTAGTTTTACCAGATCCAGATGGACCAATTACTGCAAATAATATATTTTGAAGCTTCATAATATATACCTTCTTTTTTATTTTTTTATTATAGAATAATTATATAAATTATGTACAGATTTTATGTTTTTTCTATTTTAGTCTGCGTATCTGATATTTCTATATTAAGTTCATTAATTATATCTTTAAAATATTTAATTCTATTTTTATCGTTTTTGATCAAACTGTTTAAATAATTTAATTTCGCAGCCTTTTTAGTCGTAAATAATGATGTATCTGGACTGTATTTAATATTATTTGTGTTTATATATAAATCGAAATTTTCTAATATTTCTTCTATGGTTGAATCAATGGGAAAATCTGCTGATTTTTTAAAGGTAACAAGTAGTCTTTGTGGTGGCTTTTTATGAGAATATTTTTTTGATAAATCATAATTTTGATTATACAATGAGTACCATACATTAATTTTAATTTCAAATATATTTTTATCATCGTAAAATGTTTGTATAACATCTCGTTTCAATTGATCATAATTTATATGTGAAGCTTCTATAATTTTAGTTTGTTCATTTGTTAGCATAAAATATCACCTACTTATTTTGTATAAGTTAATTATACCATAAAAATTAATTGATTATATAATAATCATGTATACATATAAAAGGTTTCTTTTATAATTCAAGAAAAAGTATACATTCTTATTTAATATAAGAATAGGAGAAAAAATGTTTAAATATATTAAAATTGGTTTATGTGGTGCAGTATTATCAGGAGCAATGTTTATGATAAATCAAGATAACGTATCGGCTGATTCAAACAATGGTCAATACCAAATGAAACAAGGTTGGGCTTATGTTGTCTCACATGGTCGTAATGACGGTGTATGGACAAAACCATATGGACAAGATAACGCACAATATCTAGGCAGTATTAACTCATTAGAGGGACGTGGCATTACAGTATATGGTACCTATATTGATGCTGATACTGGAACAAAATGGATACAATTTGATTTTAATGGACAAAAAGCATGGGTAGTTTCAGATTCTGTTAGAAACAATAATAACTATTTGTATTATACGACTGATGAGTACAATGCAACAACTAGTGTTAATAAATATGCTCGTAACAATACTACTGGTAATTTAGTACTGGTAACATCAACATTTTATGATCAAAATGGCGTACAATGGGCAAATATTGGTAATAATCAATATGTCGAAAATTCGTCATTAGATTATAATGTTAACGCTACTAATGTTACAGTACACTGGACTGATGATAGTTATGGTGTAACTATCAAAAGAAATGTAAGTGGAGATGTTTGGACTAGACCTTATGGATTAGAAAAATCTGAATGGATGAATTCAGTATCAAATATATCTGGTAATCATTATACTGTTGATAAAGTAGCAAGTTTTAATAATCAAAATTGGATTCATTTGAAAAACACTGGTTGGGTTCATGAAAGTGTTGTAAATTGGGATCAAGGATTATCTTGGAAAGCTGATACTGCTTACGGACGATATGGCATTAGAAATTATGTAGAAGGACCACGTTCAGCATTTAATTATTTTTATAATAAAGAAAGTGGCATCACGAAAACTTTAATGGGCGTTGACGGAACAGAAAATCTAAATAGCTGGTATTATTAAAAGAAAAAAGCCTTAATCGGCTTTTTTTATTGTACAATATTATATTGCGGTGATTTCTAAGTATTTGGTATCAAAAAAACGATTCATGATTTCTTTAGATTCTTCAATATTTTCTATTGTATATTTTTCAATTATTTCTTTTAATTTTTCAATTATTCTAATTTTAGCAGTCTTTTTCTTTTCATCAATGTCTTTAAAATCATTTTCATAATCTAAAATTTCTTTTCCTAAGTTAATAAGTTTATCAACTTCTACTTTATTATATATTCTGAAATCTTGATCATGTTTGACTAACAATTCTGCAGAGTTTATTACACTATTTAAATCATTATAATTGATATTTTGTACTTTGTATTCTATTTTTAAAGTGTCATTTGAATAAGTTAATAAAACGTGATGCAAATTATTTTTGTAATAAATAATAATATCATCATTTAAATTTTCTTTATCATTAGTTAAATATAAAATATCTGTATCTTGAATATTATATATTTCTTGTTCTTTAGAATTATATATTAAATTTGAAATATAACTTTTTGTTATTTTATTCATAATCATTTATTCCTTTAATGTTTTCTTTTTATTATACCATAAAAAAATATATAAAAAAAGTTAAAAATTAAAATAATACAATCTTTTTTCTTGGAAAATGTTCCATTATATTATATAATAATATTGATAAATGTTACTTATATAATATAAGGAGAAAAATAATGAATAAACTAACAAAAATTATATTAACTAGCGCTGCTACAATTGGTGCTTTTAGTATTTTCAATAATAATATTAATGCAGCTACATATCCAGGAGTACAAGGATCAGCAGCGGCAGTATATGATGTTACAACAGGGAAAACATTATACCAAAAAAATTCTAATACCACATATGATTTAGCATCGTCTTCAAAATTAATGACTGCATATCTTGTAATGGAAAAGATTAAAAGTGGTCATAGTTGGAATGAGCAAATAACTGTAACTGATGCAGGAATGATAAAGATGTCAAATGATGCCTCGTGGGGTAAATTACATTTTAAATATGGAGATAAAATTACAGTTAAACAAGCTTATGAACTAATGCTTTTACCTTCAGCAAATGAAGCAGCAGAAATATTAGGAAGATGGGCGACTGGTAGCGATAGTGCATATGTACAGAAAGCAAATGAAGTTGCTAAAAGCTGGGGAATGAGTTCTGCTGTCTTTGTAAACGCTAGTGGTGTTGATAATAGTGATAGTTATGATTTTGGATTCCATGTTAATAATACATCTGGAAATAATAGAATGAATGCTACTGATGCAGAAAAAATGGCATCTAATATTTTGAAAGCTCATCCTGAAATTATTGATACAACTAAAAAAACTTATACAACTTATAATGGTGTATATTATGTATCACATGTTCGTAATACATTTGGTGGTACATATTCTGGTGATATTAATAATAATATTCAAGTAGATGGCTTAAAGAACGGATTTACTACTAATGCCGCAAATACATATATTAGTACTGCGTATAAAAATAATCATAGATTAGTTACAGTTATTTTGAAAAGTGGTAGTATGTGGGATAGAGATACTGTCGCAAAAGATGCAAATAATTTATTAATTGCAGGATTTAATGATGTATCGGAACAAGATACTGCCAACAGCCCCATAAAAGTTGGCGATTTGGTGCAAGTGTCTAGCAATGCGTGGTGTGAAAAAAATGGATTTAGTTTGTTAAACCATCGTAATTGGCAGGGAACTGTTACTAATGTGACAAAAGTAAATCATACTTCTAACTCAGATTATGTATATCGAGTTGTTTATAAAAATGGAGCACATAATGATTACATATTAGGACAAGATGTGAAATTAATTTCATTAAATAATGCCAAATACAATGTAAATCAAAATGTTAAATTAAGTAGTAATGCTTGGGCTGAAAACAATGGATTTAATATTGCTAATCATAGAAATTGGATGGGTAAAATTATTTCTAGAAAAGCTATTGTTTATAATTCTAAATCACAGTATGAATATTATGTACAATATCCAAATGGACAACATAATGATCATGTGTTAGAGCAAGATATTAGTCCTAGCTATGCAAAATATACTGTTGGAACACAAATACAAGTGACTAGTAATGCATGGTGTGAAACTAATGGATTTAGACTTGTTAATCACAGAAATTGGGTGGGGACAGTTACAAATGTACATTCGATAAATAAAACATCAAATTCTAATTATAGTTATACCATAAAATATGGAAACGGACAGCATAACGATTATGTCTTAGAACAAGATTTAAATAATACTATTGCAAAATATAAAATTGGACAATCAGTACAAATAACAAACAACGCTTGGGCTGAATCTAATGGGTATAATTTAGTTAATCATAGAAATTGGGAAGGAACAATCACAAATGTTCGTCCAGTTATACAAATTTCTAATTCTCATTATAGTTATACTGTAACTTACCATAACGGACAACATAATGATTATGTACTAGAACAAGATATAAAATAAAAAAAGCCATAAGGCTTTTTATTTTGTACTAAATTAAATGTAACTGATTATTTAGTTTTATCTTTTCTAAAACATCATAAATATTTTTATAAAGAATAGATTTTTTTGTATCGTTTAGAAAATCATTATTAATTTTTAAAATGTCATACATTTGTTGATTAATTTCATAGATAGCATTTGGATACGCCTCATATACACTTTTTACAGAATTTTTTTCATCTTCTACAATAAAATTATCTGATATAAATATATATTTAGGAGAATAATGGTTAACATCTTTTTTAATATAATGATCATAATAATTGACATGAATTGCATTCATATCTTCATCCATTTTAATTTTAGATGTAATACCTAAAAATAAATAAGAATCTTTATTGTAAAATGCCAAAAAATCTTGTGTAGCATCAAGATAAAATCTATTATTAGAAATACCATCTGAAAACTCAGAATTATTAATACTTTTAAAAGCATTATAAACAGTTTGCATAATCTTAATGGTTATGGGATTATATTTTTCATATTGTTCTTGGTTGATTAAATAGTTTAAAACAATAGTATATGATTTGTTAACATTATAAGGATATAATTCATTATTTTTAAAAATGAGATTTCCAATTCTCTTTAAATTAATATTATCATCTTTAAAAATTAACATAATCATTAATATTGCTAATTGATCGTCCATAATGTTGTTTTGCTGTGTATTGCTTGAAATTTTGTTTAAAAAAACTTTTTTTAATACATTATCATTATTTTTAATGAAATCTTTTAAAACAGAAATATTTTCTGGGTATGTAATTTCGGTGCTTTTAGAAAAATAATTTGTTTCTTTAAAAATATTAAGCGGATCTATGAAATTTATTGGTAGTCTGCCATTAAAACTATTTTCAATAGTATTATGGAATCCAATAATCTCAGTTTTCAATAAATTTTTTAATGTTGTTTTTGCTTTTATATTTAATAATTTATTAAAAGTCTTTTTAAAATCTTTTTTATCTAAAATATATTTTACATAAGCATAATTAAATGAATCATCTTCATAAATTAATAAGCTTTTAAAACTTTCTCCTTTTATTGAAAAAGAATTACCATCATAAAATATATTAATCTTATTTCTATTTAAAACACTTGATTCAATATAATCAAATATTTCGTCTGAAACTTGTACATTATCAATGTTACGAAAAAATGTATTTATTTCGTTTGTTTTAATCATTAGTTTCCCTTCTTTCTTGTAATTTTATTGCCTCATCAATTGTATTTAATAAATCATATACAATTTCAAAAGGTAATTTTATGTTGTATTCAATAGGTAATTTTGATTTAAAATATTCAAATTCTTCATTATTAATGATTGCATAATTTTCATGATAATAATTGATATATGCTAATAACTTTTTGAATTTAAGTATCTCTTTATCATTGAAATGAAACGATACCTTGTTGATATTTTCTTTAATAGCTTTATAAATAATAGCTATATGATATTTTTTAAGTGCTGTTATGAGAAAAGAATCTAAATTAACAATTAATTCTTTATATTCAAAAGTATTTAAAAATTTATATATTACATCTTGATTAATAAAATCAGTTGATTTTTCTGATATATCAATCAGCTTTTTCATGAAAATAACACTCTCTTTTATTTTATAAGAATTTTTGTATTTAGAAATAACTTTTACTGCGTCATCATATGATAGAGAATTAATGTTTTTTATTACGGAAACGTCATCTAGTTTATTTAAATATAATAATGTATCTAAATCATACTGTGATTTCATCAACTTTATTTTATTTGTCTTAAAATATTCATAAACTTTTTCATCAACTTTATTGGCTGTTTTATTTCGTTCAAAGTTATTAGATACTTTTGGTACTATATATTCAAATTTTCCAAATTTATACTTTCTTTTTAAATCATCTTTATTAACATTAGTTAAAAAATCATTTAATGTAATTTTTCTGGAATATAGCCATTGATATAAAACTTCATACTGTTGATTATGTATAACAAGTTTGTTTTCATAATATCTAGGCATAAAATTTTCTCGTGCTTTTTTAATATAAGAAATAATATCTTCATCTCTTAAATTTAAAAAGTCCATATAACAATGAACAGCTTGATAAAACTTTGTTCCGTTTCGATTAATATAATTTATCAATATAGCGTTGTACTGATTTTCATCATAATTTAAATTTGTAGCATTTGTACCAGCAATAAAATATTCATCTTTATCCATATCATAATTCAAAGAAATTTGATTATGATATGCTTTCGAATGATCAATCCGTACACCCTTAGCATTACAATGTTGTTTATATATCTTTTGTCTTATATTATCAATTTCTTTTTGTGAAATATCTGTAATATCTTTAATGAAATATTTTTTAGTATTTGTAATCATTTTAATTTAATCCTTCTTTCTTTATTTATATATATTAATTATATAATATTATACCATTTTAAATCATTTAATGCTATAATATATTATATTGAAAGGATGTATGTATATATGATTAAAAATAAAAAGAACAAATATGAAACATTAAATATACTAAATAAAGCAGTATCTCTTATTAATAAAAAAGAGGCGTGGCTCCCTTTCTTATTTTATGTAAGAAGATTGCATATATTAAATAAAAAATATAATATATTGAATGGATATTCTATAAATATTTATTTTAATTACATAACAAACAAATTTACTTATATTTATATTATCAATCAAACTATTAATATTGGTTCAATTTTAACTAGTGATGTTAATAGTATGTACAAAGAATCAGATAAAATGATATTGGAACGATTAATTTATAATATAAATATTAAACAAAAGGAAAAAGAAATATATGCTGCATTTTTAAATACAAAATCAACTTTTTCTTTAACAAAAGAAGAAATACTTTCTTATAATGATAAAATTGATTTAATAAAAATGTCAGAAGTAATTAATACTTTAAATCTTGGATCAGTAAATAAAGATATAGATTTTATAGCATTCAAATCATTTTTGAAATATGCAAAAGAAAAAGATTATATTGATGTTTTATTGTCCGAAAGAGGAATTAACAGGGATAAAAATAGAATTATCTTTAAGAAAATTGTTAAATATGCTGAAAAAATACCTAATTTTAAATTTAAAAACATACAATTTGAACTTTTTAATAATGGTGATCATATATTTAGAAGAAAAAATGAAGTACTTGCTTTGAATTTAAAAGGTGGAACATTTATGAATACGACTACTATTCATAATAAATTTTATTATATTGATAGTACAACATTAGGAAACACATATAATTATATAATCAATCAATCTGCTGAATTATTGATTATTGATATTGATTCAATAAGTGAACTTAAAAACAAAATACGATTATCTTATGAACAAGAAAAAATAAAAAACACAAAGGACTTTAATTCAAAAAGGTTAGAAACATTAAGAATGCTAAATTGCAAATTAAATAATAATGATTACTTTTATTTAAAAAACAGTGATTATCATTCAACTGACCCAGAATATTTTTCAAGTAACGGATTAATTATTAATAAAAATATTATCAATCACATTTAATTTTAATCAAATTAAAAACATCCTTATTATTAGGATGTTTTTTTATATTTTTTTGCCATTGATGTTTGCACTTTGTGTTGTCTTTCCAACCATTAATGACAATTCTATTTGAATTTCTGTTACCACGTTTTTTTTTATGATTGAATTTGACACCTTCTTCAATGCAAGTTATATTGTGCTTGTACTCTTGTTTTGTAAAATTACCAAATGATTCATTAAAATAATAATAATTTTGATTGTACACTTTGGGGTTAAATGTACCATGATTTTTAAATCGTTTTTTGGGTGATTTACCTTTTTCTTTTGCTTTATAAGAAATAAAATCAATTTCTTTTATTGAAGGAGCAGCAGAATATAAATATGGAATATCGGACAAATTAATGATTTTATATTGGTTGATTTTATGTCCCTGTACATCTTTTTGTGCATATAAAAACCACATATAACCATTTGTTTTATTAAAATTAGTTTCACCTGGTATATGGGAATAAACGTTTTGAGATTTAAAATTTAAAAAATTATTGATTTCTTCTTTACAAAATACCATTTGTTCTTGTACAATAAAATTATTTCTACTATACCATGCCAAAGCAATATATTCTAAATTTTTTGTTTTCATCCGTTTACCATCCATTCATGAAAATTAGGAGATTTTTCTTTATCATAATTACCGTTTTTATCTATATTTACTATTTCTGTGGGATAATCCTTAAATAAATTATCCCAATCTTCTTTTGTCGGTTCTTTTTTATTGTTCATAATTAATTACCTCTACTATTATTATAACATATTTTATATTTAAAATCGTATAATTATAGTATAAAAATTAGAAAGAAGGCATTATATTAATGAAAGAAACAGAGTTTTTAAACCAGGTATTAAGAATTAAAAACAATAATATTAAAAAAGTTTTTAATGAATCTTTGCTAAATGAATTTGTTAAACAAATTTATAAAGATCAATCTGAGATTTTAATAAGTGATCAAGCTAAAAATATTAAAGGGTTTAATAAATTTTTTAAATATATTAAGGAAATTAATCAAAATAATGGTTTATCAGAAAATTTAGCTAAGAAATTTAATACTATGATTATTACTAATTCTAAAAATAACTATCTTACAACAAGAGAAGCAGAAAGTCTTAGTGATACTTTGAATTATAAAAATGCATTAGGATTAATGAAATTTAGAAAAGATAAAGTAACTATTGGTGATATATATTATTTTAACAAACATGAAGTAGAACTAAACAATTTGCTTCGAATTCATTTTGAAACAGAAAAGAAAAACAGAAAGTGCGAAAAAGAAAATCGGTCTCAAAGATTAATTGATTTTGTTAAAGATATTCAAGATTTAAAACAAAAATGTAATATTAGTAATGAACAATTACAAATGTATGAATTATTTTCTTATTTAAAATTATTTTTAATGTCAAATTCTTATAGCAAAAATATTGAGTATAAATACTCTGAAAAAGAAAGAAAGTTATTGTCAAAATGTTTAAATAACATTTTTACTTATTTAAAAAAAGAACAGGATGATTTAGTTATCAAAAAATATGGAACTGTATTAATAATTAAAACATCTATATTTAATTCAAATGTATTTGAGCATAAAAATGAAGATACTAATTTAACAGGGGCTATTTTTATTATTGATACAATCAATTGGTATGATCTTACCCCGTTTAATAATATTATTCCTAATATTTCAGAAAATGATTTTAATATTTACTTAGATTATGAATCTAAATATGGTTATTGTGAATTCATTTTAAATAATGATACCTCTGATACATTAATATCTATATGTGGATTTAAATATAACTTTTATTCTTATAGGAATAGTGATATATTAAAACAATTCAATAAAAATGAAATTCAAAAATTAGTATGAAGAAGATGTTTATGTACATCTTTTTTTTTGGTTTATTTTATATAATTAAAATATATTAAATAAAAGAAGGAAAAATCACATGTTAAAAAACGATAATCTTGAGTATAAAACTTTTACTTATCTTAATCAAGCAAAAAAATATTTAAAAGAGAATAGTTTGCATTTATTAAAAAACGAACTTAATCTCAAAATCAAATATTATAAAAAATATGATATCAATAGGGGATTTAATGATATAATTTATTTTAATTATATTAAAAATCATTTTACTACCAAAAAAAATGATCTACAAACACTTTCTATTGTTAAAATAAAAGATGAAATGTATGAATTTGAGATGAATGACACGAAAGAACTAAAACAATTTATTCTAGAAAGATTAAATATGAAAATTGAATCATTTTATAAAAATATAATAGAGTTGAATTCTAAGACTCTCACACAATATTGTTATAATGGTACTATGTCATATCAAGATATAGAAAAAGTTAGTACAGCATCTTTTTTTGATATTAATCATAATTTAAACAATTCTTTATTTTTAAATATAAAAATGATTTATAAATTTATTCATAATAATTCAAATTATTCCCACAAAGATAAGAAAAATGAATTTATAAAAACCATTGTCAGGCATCCAATGGAAATGAAAATTCTACAAAGACATGAAAATATACTGAATTTTGATATTTTAAATGAACAAGAATTAAAATTTTCAATTAAAGGTTACCATCACGTTATACCTATTACAGCACCATCTTTTATGTATTTAAGAATTAAGAATTATGTGTTACTAGATAACATTATTAATTTAAAGTCTTCACTTGATTTTTCATATATTAACTATGATAATTTCAAAAATTCAGTATTCATAATCAATAAAACGGATAAAAAAGAAATTAGATCAAAGATCATACAGTTAAAATACGATAATCATAATAATAATATTACTAATAGCGATAACATCAATAAGATGCTTTCTTTGTTACTAAAAGTAATTGATAATAATGATTATAAAATCATACATGAAACTATTTTC
Organism: Amiota albilabris; assembly: GCA_037040105.1. NCBI lineage: Eukaryota > Metazoa > Arthropoda > Insecta > Diptera > Drosophilidae > Amiota > Amiota albilabris. The sequence continues at coordinate 63,163 of JBANCV010000020.1, forward strand.
AACCCAGAACATAATATAAAAGGAAATTCGTCCTTTTTCATTAAAAGTTCAAAATTAAAAAACATATAAATTTATATGTTTTTTTTATATAATTATATTAATAAAAAAGAAAGAAGGGTTTCAATGGATAATTTAAATTTTTTAAAAAAAGTAGTTAACTTAACTAACACTTATAAACACATAGCAAACAAAAATAATATGGATAATATTTTGTACATTATTTATAAGTTTAATCCAAAATTATTGACAACTGAAAAAGCAATACAAAGCAGTTCTATCCCTAAATTTTTCAAATACATTAAGGAAATGGTAGAAAATGATAAAATTTCTTATGAATTAGGAACAGAAATCTTAACTTATATTGTAAAAGCAACAAAAAATATTAATATTTTAGTGTCTGAAATTTCTACATTATGTCCGTGGATAAGTAAATCAGATTCAGCACTAATAAGTAAAGATTTAGGGTATGATATGATCACACTAGAATATTGTTATCAAGCTGAATGTAATAAAAAAGTATTTCAAAAGCATATCCAACAATTACAAGAAAATAAACGTATGAAATTAAGAAATGAAAGAGATAAAAAGACAACATTTCTTGATGAATATAAAGCAGATATCGAAAATATTAAAATTGAATTATCAAAAGAATATGATGAAAAAGCCATTGATTTTTTTGAACAAATGACTTATCTTTCTTTACAATTAAGAATGGCTTCAGCATGGGATTATAAAATTGATTCTAAATTATGTAAAAAAGAAATAAGAGTTATACAAAATAAAATTAATCAGGCGTTTACAAACACACCAAATGAATTATTTTATACTAAAAAAACTATTAATTCTAATGTGATTATTATTAAGACAAATATCTTAAATTCTAATGTATTTGAACATGATGATACTAATAATTTATTACGCATGCAATACTTTATTATTTCTTTAGACCACTTAGACTATAATAAACATAATAAAATTCTTGATTTTAATTTTAACATTAATGAAGAATATTTTGATCCAATCAATAATATATTAAATTCTAATGTATTGAATTATGTAGTTAATCTTTCTACTGCAGAATGGATTAAATCAATATCTTCTGCAAATAGTTTATTTGAATATTTAAGAAACTTAAATGATATTCATTTGTCTAGTGATATTTTTAATAAAAATGAAATATTCAATTTATAATAAAAAAAAGATGTACATTATTGTACATCTTTTTTATTTGTTTCTTCTTCTAGTAAATCCTTATCATTAATATAAAAGAATAAAAATGATATTAATATTGCTGTAATACCATCAATTATAACAATAGGTATCTTAAATTCTGATGTAGACAATCCAGGTATAAACATTAATACACCATACGATGTTACAATATAAAATAATGATAAAAATAATGATCCAATCATTATAAAAAATCTATTCATAAAATAAGCAAATTTTTCTTTCATATATATTTCCTACGCTTTCAAAGGAAGATACGGGATTTGAACCCGTGATACATTTTACTGTATTACCGTATAGCAAACGGCTGCATTACCAAACTCTGCCAACCTTCCATATTCAATATATTAATTATAGCAAAATAAAAACTAAAATGCAAGTTTTAATTAATATAATTAATATATAAAAAAAAGAAAAGAAGGTCTATTATGATTATTAATTTATTGATTATTGTTGTTACATTCATATTTACTTCTATTATGGTAGCTGCTGAATTTGCAATTGTCCGTGTTAGAAAAACCTCATTAATTCATTTACAAAACGAACGTAAAGAACGAGGGTTATCTGAATCTAAAAAAATTAACAATGCTATTAAAATTGTTGATCACCTGAATGATTATTTATCAACTACACAAGTTGGAATAACTGTTTCTGGTATTATACTAGGTTGGTTAGGAGAAAAAACTTTTTCTATCTTAATTGAACATATTGGTGTAGTCGCTGCGTTAGCTAGTGTTATATCAATTGTACTACTTACTTATTTAGAAGTTGTCTTAACAGAATTAATTCCAAAAAACATTGCTATTAATTTTCCAGAAAAGGTGATCTTGTTTGTTACAGCTCCTTTAATGCTATTTCATCTTACATTTTTACCATTTATCAAATTATTAAATATTTCTACAAACTTAGTTATGAAATTATTTCATATTCCAATTAGTTCTGAAGAAGATGTATTTAGTAAATCAGAAATATTACAAATTGCACAATCATCACAATCTCAAACTGATCTTTCAGAAAGTGATATTAATTTTATGCAAAAAGCATTTAATTTTAGTCAAAAAACATTAAAAGATATTATGGTTCCACGAACTAAAATTATTTATGTTGATGAATCAATTAGTATTAAAGAAGCAATTAAATTAATGGTTTCTAAAAAACTAACTCGTGTATTAGTTACAACAAATAATGATAAGGATATTGTTGTAGGATATATTTATTTGAATGATTTACTTGTACTATCTGATCAAAACAGTAATGTTAAAACAATCATTAAAGATGTACCTCGTATGCAAGGTGGTGCTACATTGAATGAAGCTCATATTGTTATGAATGAAAAGCGTGTACCATTAATCGTTATTAACGATGAATACGGTGGTGTAGACGGTTTAATTACTGATAAAGATATTTCCGAAGAACTCTTTGGTGAGTTGCGAGATGAGAAGATTGATATGGATGAATCTTTAATTAGAGAAGTAGATGATAAAACTTTTATTATTAAAGGCGAAACACCCTTAACTGAATTAGCAAGTTACTTTAATTTAGAATTAAATACAACAAAAAATAACGGTGTAACAACAGTTGGACGTTATTTTGAAACAAAAACAACTAACACTGTTTCAAAAATTGGAGATAAAATTTCATTAGATAAATTTAATCTTGAAGTTATTGAGTTAGAAGATTCATTTGTTTCAAAAATTGAATTAACATATAAATAATAAAAAAGTGTACATATTAATGTACACTTTTTTTATTATCTTTTAATGATGTCTAACTCTGTGAGTTTAGGTTCTAATTTATTTTTATAAAAATTTTCTCCGTCCATTCCATCTAAAATTATGTCAAAATCTTGATTATAGCCAATTCCCAATGATAAAATCCCTAAAATACTTTTTCCATCTACAATATGGTTTTTATAATCAAAAGAAACTTTTCCCTTATATTGTTGAAGAACAGATACTATTTCTTTTACTGGACGAGTATGTAGTCCATTTTTATTTGTAATTGTTAATTCTGCCTTATACATAATTTACCTCTGTTATTAAATTAATTTTTATTTATATTGTTATTATATCATTATTTAATCTATTTTATTAATGTTCCAATACATCTTCAATTTTATAATTTATTTTTTTAGATTTAATTTGTGGTTGTGCATTTATATATTTTATTTTAAAAGGGTTTTTTAATATTTTACTATTAAATAAATACATCATCTCTTCTAATTGTTTTTCCAAAAACTCCTTTTTATCATTTAGTTGTGCAATATCTTTATCAGAATATTTATCTAAATTAGATGATAGTTTAATTAAATTAGATATATTTTTAATTTGTTGTAGTTTATTTTCAATTATTTGATGATCTATGCCAATTAATTTATAAAAATATGTGCCATAATATTTTTGGTAATATTTAATTGCTTCTACACTAGAAATTACAGCAGTTTCACGTTTTACAAATTTCAAACTATTTATTAATCCATAATTAATTTTTTCATAATGATAAAATTTCTTTTCATTATAAATGTATATGTGTTTTGATACATTATCTTTTATATTATCAAATTCATATTGTTTTTTAAATTCTTTCCCTTCAATAATATTATTAATAACTTTTTTATTTAAATTAATCCATTTTTTATAACGTATAAAATTAATAATATTCTTAAAATTAAATTTTGTAAAAAATAATCCAATAATCGAAGTCAATGCACCAAATAATAACAAAATCATATATTCTATTATTGGAAATAAGTCTTTAATTTTATCTGGATGATTAACAACTGAACTTATGAAACTACCAAAAAGCGCTGATATCATTGCTATTAATATAGCCATTATTGTTAAAAAAGTCAGCAATTTAATTACTATATCTGTATTTTGATCTAACATTTTCCATCCTCTAATTTAATACATTTTCAATTTTATAATTTATATTTCTAGATTTAACTTTTTGTTTTACATTTAAATATTTTGTTTTAAATTGCTTATTCATTAACTTATGATTAAACAAGTACATCATTTCTTCTAATTGTTTTTCTAAAAATTCTTTTTTACTATTCATTTCTGCAACATCTTTTTGACTGTATTTATTAAAATTACCAGATAATCTAATTAATTTATTTATATCTTCAATTTGAGTTATCTTATTTTGTACAATTTTTTCATCTATATTTATCAGTTTATAAAAGTAATTACCATATTTTTGATAATATGTTATTGCTTTTGTAATAGGTATTGAAAGATAAGTTTCTTTTCTCGTAAAAATAAGATCCATAAATATGCCATTGTTTTCTTTTTGGTAATGGTACATGTTTCTTTTATTATAAAAGAAAAAATCTTGAGAAACATTATCTATCATTTTAGTGAATGTATATTCTTTTTTATTACCTTCATTTTCATTATTAATTTCTGATATTACTTTTTTATTTAAGTTTATCCATTTTTTATAACGTATTAAATTAATAATATTTTTAAAATTAAATTTTATAAAAAATGAACCCGAAAATATTATTATGATGCTAATTAATACAAATAATATATTTATTATAATTGGTATAGCTGTAGAAATAAATTTAGTAGTATCAATTGAATATAAACGTAAAACTGATAAAATTATAATTACCACAAGTGGTACCATTGCTATTAGGATTAATTCTGAACTTTTGTCTTCCTCTAACATATTTTTATTAACCTCATGCTAAATTTTAATGTAAAACATCTTGTATTTTATAATTAATTCCGTTTGATTTTGAATTAAGAGAAGTTTGTAAATATTTACTCTCAAAATTTTTATCTAGTAATTTATTATTAAACAAGTACATCATTTCTTCTAATTGTTTTTCTAAAAATTCTTTTTTATTATTCATTTCTGCAACATCTTTTTGACTATATTTATGAAAATTATCAGATAATCTAATTAATTTATCTATATTTTCAATTTGAGTTATCTTTTTTTGTACAATTTTTTCATCTATATTTATCAGTTTATAAAAGTAATTGCCGTACTTTTGATAATATGTTATTGCTTTTGTAATAGGGATTGAAACATAAGCTTCTTTTCTTGTAAAAATAAGGTTCATAAATATGCCATTATTTTCTTTTTGGTAATGGTACATATTTCTTTTATTATAAAAATATATATCTTGTGAAACATTATCTATTATTTTATTAAATTTATATTCTTTTTTATTACCTTCATTTGCATTATTAAATTCTGAGATTATTTTTTTATTTAAGTTTATCCATTTTTTATAACGTATTAAATTAATAATATTTTTAAAATTAAATTTCATAAAAAATGAACCTAAAAATATTATTGTGATGATACCACTTATAAATAATATATTTAGTATAAGTGGTGTATCTGTAGAAATAAATTTAGTTATATTGGTAGTATCACCCGCAAATAAACGTATAGCTTCTCCAATTATAATGAATATAATTATTCCCATTGCTACTGCAATCAATTTCTCAAAATTTGCGTTTTCTTCTGGCATGTTTTTATAACCTCATGTTAAATTTTAATATAAAACATCTTGTATTTTATAATTAATTCCGTTTGATTTTAAATTAAGAGAAGTTTGTAAATATTTACTTTCAAAATGTTTATTTAGTAATTTATTATTAAATAAGTACATCATTTCTTCTAATTGTTTTTCTAAAAATTCTTTTTCGTTACATAATTGATTTATTTTTATCACAGAAAAATAGTTATTGTTTTGTGATAAATGAATTAATTTCTTAATCTTATGAATTTTCAATATTTTGTCGTTAATTTCGTTTTTATTTTTACCAATAATTTTGTAAAAATAACATCCATAATTCTGATATAATCTAATAGATTCTTCCACGTTATCAATTTTAGTTACTTTTTCTAATTCTAAAGAAGAAAATTTTCTATTATTTATTTTTTGATAAATATAACACGATCCATTTATATATAAAGCGATATTTTTTGTAACATTATTATGAAATTTATTACCAAAATATTTTTCACGAGTTACATGATTAATTTCATAATCATTAACCATTTGTTCAATTATTTTTTTATCTAAATTAATCCATTTATGATATTTAAAAAGATTTAATATCATATTCAAATTTGTTTTAATCCAATATAAAAAAACTAATATAGATATTGTTGAAATAATTATACCAATTAATACTAGTATTGAATTAGCGAAATCTTTAAATAATAATGCATGTTCTTCTATCATTTTTTATTTTCCTATTATATAATATTTAAAAACTGTTATTAAATTTATTTATTAATGATTCAAACTTATTTTCTAAGTGTGTTTTATTTTCTTCTAATATATTATATTTTTGTTGATTATCCTCATTTATTATGTTATGAGTCACATCCAACAAATCATATATTTTTTGAAGCTTTTTTATTTCATTAAAAATATCATTTATGTCATTTGGATTCAACGAGTTTTTTTGATAAAAAATATTACCATATTGCATATATTTTTTTATAGAAGTTATTAAAACATGATTAGAATTAATCTTTTCAAAATTAAGATAGTACAACTTTTGTCCTTCAATATTTTCTTCAATATTCATATGAACTGAAACTATTTGTTTAGTTAAAGTATATTTAAATAGATTCTTATTTTTATAAAAGAAAATAGGATATTTTTTATTCTCAGTAAAATGATGAAGACGTTTAACATTATTACGTTTTATTGTTTGAAATAATTCTTCATCAAAATGCACTTTAGAATTAATCATATCTAATTTTAGTTTTTTTCGCTTTAAATTAAACAGTTTAAACATATGTATACTCTCTGTATTTATAATATATGATTATATCATACCACATTTTGTACATAAAAAAAAGCGCTAGGCGCTTATGCAGTTTTATGCAGTTTCATGTTCAGAAATATATTCATTTACAATTTCAAGAATTTTATCCCCCTGAATATCATCTAAATCTTGATATTCTAAGATTCTTGAATCATTAGTATTTGTCGTACCATCAACTGTAAGAATATACTTATTGTTATTATAAAATACTAAATCATATTGATGCTCTTTTCCAGTAAAAGTAAATGATAATGATTCCTTATTAATTTCAAGTGTCGGAGTTGTAACAAATGCTTGCATATTTTCCAAAATTTCACTAGAAACCTTTCTTACAACATTTGCAGGAATATCTGTCATGATCTTAATTGTTTCATCAGAAATTGTTGCCACATCTGAAAGAATATTCTGCGACTTATCAAATGTTTCTGTTTCCTTATTTGCTTCTAAAGTAATAAGTTCTTCTTGTTTCTTATTCTTTAAATGATTTAATGAGGCAAATAACACGCCAACTGTACTAGCTACTACTGTACCACCGATTGTAATAATTTTAATTGTATTTTTATTCATTAGTATCCTCTTTTCTTTGTTCTTCTTTTTTTGTAATACTATATTTCAATTGTAACATTTTATTAGATAATAAATCAAGTGATAAGATTAAAATAAATGTATAAATTGATAATATAAATATATTTGTATTAGTTCCCATGTTATAAATAGTTAAAATATCATATACACCTTGTATACTATAATATCCTAAAATAACAATGATAAAATTTGAAACTGATTTTAAATTCATATTTTTCTCCTTTAAAATAATCCAGCAGAATGAAATGATACATAAATTATAGGACCAATTGTTATTAATATCATAATAATTGAAGCAACTTTAACGACTTTTTCAAATCTAGTCTTTTCTTTTTTAGGTTGTGAAGTTACGCTTTTTTTATAACTCGATTGTTTATTTAATTGTTCATCAATTTCTTCTTGCAATGTATTTTTTTGATCTGCATCAGAAATAGTATTGATTTGTTTCTTGTATTTATTAATATCTTTTGTACTTAATTGTGCCATTTAATAACTCCTTTTCTTTGTATATATATATTATAACATATTTTATGTTTTTTGTTATATAATTACAATATTAATTTTAGAAAAGAAGGTTTTTATAATGGCAAAAGAAAAGAAAAATAAGCAAAACAAGAAAATAGATTCAATGAAAAAAGAATTAGAATTCCAAGAACAAATGACAATGCACACAACAATTATGGGATATATTTTAGCAATCATAGGATATTTTTATGCATTTAGTGCAATTTCATTCATTGTTCAGCTATTTACTAATTCTGTTAATATTAATTTTATGAGTTCAGCTATTTTCATTATTGTTTTTTATTTTAATTCTAAATATATTGCATATAGAATGTCAAATCTATTTAAAAAAGCATAATTATTTTTATGCTTTTTTTATATTCACTTTAAAATATCATCAATTTTATAATCAATTATTTGTGAAGGCTTTTTAATTAATTTATCTAATTTATCATTAGTTTCGTACAACAATGGTTCTTTCTTTTTAATAGTTTCGTAAATGCTTTTATTTTTTTTAAAAGTTATTCCATTATAAAAAGAACTATACACTTGCTTAACTTCATTATCAGATAGATTCAATAACTTTGATTTTAATTTTATTTGTGATATTGTTAAATCTTTTTCCTTATATTCAAAAAGATAAATATTATTATTTTCACAATAAATGATTTCACGATCACCCCCAATATTTTGAAGTTTAAATTGAAGATTATACGAATCATTTTTATCATATTCTTTAATGAAATGACTAATTAAAGGCGTTATTTTTCTATTGCTTCTTCTAAATAATTTATTCACAGGTAATACAAAATATACTAAAGGTAAACTTACAACTGATAACATTAAATAGTACTGAACAGATGATAAATTTTGACACATAAAAGCTAGAAAAATAATAAATAATAAATATGTAAATTTTGTAAAGTTATCCATTATAATTTCTCCTCTAAAACTATTTCTGATAAATTATTTATGCTTTCCTTAGAAAAGTAAGTCTTCTCATTTAATTCTTCTTTATTCAAAATAGAATTAAATTTATATACATAATTTAAAAGATCAATATTAATTTTACGCTTTTTATCTAATAATTTAATTTCTTCATCATGAGATAAGATATTAAGATTACTTTTCAAATATAAGTACTGATCTATATCACAAGATTGATTAATTTGTTTATAGATTGTATCTTTTTTAACTTTTATTACTTTAAAAAACATATTTTGATATACATTAATAAATTCCATTATTATTGTAACTTCATCAATATCTTTATTATCTAAAAATAATTCTTGTTTAAATTGACGATTTACATTGACAATAGTTAACACATTATCTTTAATAATTAAAGCTTTATTGGGCTTGTATTCTTTTAATATTGGATGTTTACTATCCCACTCTGCTTGTGAATAATCTTTAGACCTGTCGATTTTACTAAAAACATGTTCTAATAATATTTCTGATACTTTTGTTAGTTTATTTTTTTGATATTCCTGTTTAGTTATAATTTTATTAATATAATATTTATCTGTATTTATGAAGCTAGAATATTCAATGAAATTTTTAATTGGGTTCCAATAAGTATAAACTAGCAATAAATAAAGCAAAAATATTGGTAAAATTAAAACACCCAATAATGTAAACATAATAATGTTTAAAATTACTATTTCCATTTTATTTTCCCATCCTTAATCCCACCAACAAAGAATGTTAAATTGATTAGTAAGAAGACTATTTACATTTTCCCCACGACAATATCTAATAAATCTATAAATATCATTGGCAATTTTATGACTATCAAGTGCAACACCCTTTTTATTGTACTGTTTTGCAGTCTCTTTTAAAAATGAAAAAATAATAGCTTGAACATTATATGGAGCTTCTTTTGTTAAAGTAGCTAAATTTTCTGTTACAGCAATCATAAATTCTAATTCTTCTTTTAAATCAAGATAAAAATCTTCATCAATTACTTTTTCTAATTTATTAATTTGTTCTTTTGTTGCAGAAGTTATTAAACCTTTCTTTATAAGAAAAAGATAAAAATCAGCAATGTATACATAATCCCACCAATGAACTTTATTTTTAAATAATAAATTAACTTCTTCTGATAATTCTGGCTTATATTCTTTAAGTAAATTAATAGTATTGTGATAACTTGTTTTTTTAGACATTATGCACCTCAATTTCGTTTTCTTAATTATAACATAATATTAATTTTTTTACTATAATTAAATAAATAAACAAAAAGAAGGAAATAATAATGCAAGAAATATTTATCTTACTTAATTTAAGTGACAGAATATCTCCTGGGTTATTCATTTCAAATAATCCAGATGATGTATTATCTTATCAAAAAGATAATAATATAAAAAATGCTAAAATGGATTTTTTATTTGACATATTTGATGTAGATATAAAAAAGACTGTGTATCTATTAATAGATTGCGATAGTTTTTCTGTATCTGCTATTTCAAATATTAAAAAAGATGTACAAATATATCAAAAAGATGAAAAAATAGAAAATACAATAATTACTAAATTAAACTAAAAAGCGTACAAATTATGTACGCTTTTTAAATTTATTTTCTAGAATAATTTCATCTGCTAATCCTAATAAAGTACTTTGAGACTTATCATTGTAAAGTTCTGGGATCTTATTTAATAACCCTATGCAATCTTGATAGCAAATATTATACGCCTCAATGAGGTTATCATTTTCTGATAAAGACTTATCTATGTTTTTTATTTTATTATATTGATTAATAAATTTCATATTATCTTCAAAATTAGAAATTGTTTCTTTTGTAAAAAAAGAAGAAACACAATCAAATATTTCAGGAATATCCTTTAAAAAACTAGATGAATCTTCATATTTATCACCACTATTATAAGTATAACTATAATAGCTATTCTCAGTTTCTATACGAATAATATCTTCTCTTATGGAAATATTAATTGTACTATAAATTTTTCTGTTTTTAAAATTATACAAATGAAATTTCATTTCATTATTGCTATCATCCATATATTTAAATTCATCAAAGGAATAAGTTTTATTTTCACATTTTTCTTTTGTAAAAAAAGTATTTGATTGATATTTACTATCAGATCTTAATAAAGAATAGGTATTGTCTTCTTTTCTTTTGAAATTATAAGCTTCCAAAAATATAAATGAATTTGAGCTTTCAGATTGATAAAATTTTAATAAATCTAAATATAAGTTACTTATTTTGACCATATAGACCCCCTATTATTAATTTTTTGAGCTAGATTCTGCACATCACTTTCTAAATAATAATTATATTTTAATATATATTCTTTCATAGTAGTACTGAAATATTCTGTAATAGAATTCAAAGCAATATCATACGCATTTAATAATTTTTCATTATTAATTTTTTGTTGATCATTTTCAATCAAAAATTCATTTATAAAATCAATTTGTTTATCAACATTATCATTCATAATTTTAATGGTTAAATCATTTTATAAAAAATCATATGTGTTTCTAATAAAAGTCGCGTCTTCAATCCCCAAATTATTCATATCTATGCTTTTTAAGTCTGACATACTTAAATATATTTCTATATTATGATATTTACTTGTTCTACTATCGTTATTATTTTTAATTGTTAATTTTACTTGATTCAATATTTTAAAATCAGGAGTAAATAAAAACAAATTATCTTGTTCATTAAAAGCATTTACATCATAAGTATGATCTAAATTTATAATATAGTCGTACAATAATGAATTATAATCATTTGTATCAAACTCATTTGCATTTAATTTATTAGTTTTTGTATTAAAACTAAAAAATAAATTATCCATATGATAATAATGCCTATTAAAAGATAAATGAATTTGATCATTTTTATTGATAAAGTAATTGAATGCATTTAACAAATCAAAATAAAAATTATCATACACTATTTGTTCTGGTTCTTTAATAAGATTAAAAATATTTAATTTTTCAAACATATTCATTTATTTTATTCCTTTTAATTTATTTAAAATAAGAGTTAATTCATTTTTATTTTCAAATGTTAATAGCACATTATGTTTCTTAAATTCATTAAGAATACTTTTTTCTTCTTCATTAATATAAGACATGTTTTTAATAAATAATGTGCCTTTATTTGATTGAATTATGAAATCAACATAGCAATTTATATCTGATTCATTATTTGTTATATGACAAAAGCAATCATATGACAAGTCTTTTTCTTTAATTGTCTGCAGCAATAAATTATGAGTATAATAGCTGTCTAGCATATTTTCACTTTTCATTAAATAATCAAATACTTCTTTTTCAGTAATAGTAAGATATTTATCTATATCAATATAAGAGCCATCTTGAATAATTGTTAAGTCTAATAATGTATGTCCAGCTCGTATATCATCCGTTAAGACAGATGAATAATCTGATAATAATTCAGAAGAAATATCATAACACAAATCTGCTAATGATTTTTCAAATATTTTTTGATTATCATAAAAAGAAGATAATCTTTTTAGATAAGAAAATAGTGTCTTAAACTGTTCATTATATTCTTGTTCACAATTACCATCAAAAAATAAATATTTCTTTTTTAAAAATAATTTATTTAATAAGTACAAAGATACTTGTTCTTTTTTAGTATGAGTAATTTGTTTTACCACACTAGCATTATCGCCACTATGATAATCAAATTTTGTAATGATAATATTTGGCTTATTATTTGACATATACAAACCTCTTTCGTTTTTATTATTAAATATAGTATAACATATTTTAATCAGTAAAAAAAGATGTACAATTGTACATCTTTTATTTTTAAAGTAAACTATTCATTTTTTCTTCATTAATGATAGGAATATTTAAACTCAAAGCTTTCTTTGCTTTTGAAGTTGTTAAACTATCTGAATTTGTAACTAAATAATTAGTCTTTGATGATAATGAACTACTTAAATGTCCACCATTTAATTCAATTATTGTTTTCCATTCACTTCGAGAGTGTAAGCTTGTTGATCCTGTCATCACAAATGTTAATCCATTTAATTTATTTTCTTTTTTAATAGAATGCAAATCAATTCCAACATTTTTTAATTTATCCATTTGTTCGATAATTTCATCAGTCAGTAATGTATTTTCAATTACATCTTTAGTACTTTCACCAAATCCATTTGTATTTTCAATAAGTTCATCTACCCATTGATTTAATGTACCATTTTCTTTTTTGGCAATCAAATCATCCCAAGAATCAATTTCTTGTGTGAAAATACCAGAAAATGTACGTCCAACGCCTTTCAATGAAAGTGAAACCATAACTTTACTTAATCCAACATTTTTAGAATTTTTTAATGATAATTTCAAATTTTCCCATTTTTGTTCACCAAATCTATTAATATTGACAAATTCATCATGATTTAAATGATAAATAGATGAAAAATCTTTTAGATCAATAAGGTTATTTTCATATAGTGCCTTAATTGTTTCTTTTGATAAAGCATCAATGTTCATACCATCTTTTGATACAAATTTCTTCCATCTATTGAGTAATTGTTCTTCATTTTCTTCATTAACATATAAAAGTTCGCCTTCTAAATGTGTACCTTCTGGGGGCAAAATATCAATTTCTTCACCTGTACGTTCTTCTTTAAAAGATTTAACAATTTGTGGAATAACATCATTCTTACGTTGTACTAAAACAATATCATTGATTTTAATATCTCTTGTCTTAATATTTTTAAGAGAAGCTAGTGTTGCTTTAACAACATTAGCACCAAGTAAATTAATAGGTTCAAAGATACCAACTGGTGTTACTTGACCAGTTGACCCAATTTGCCATACTACATCAGTTAATTTAGTAACTGCCTCTGGCGATTCAAACTTAAATGCAATTGCATTTTTAGGATGGTGCTTTGTAAACCCTATCTGCCTACGATTTTTAATATAATTTGGTTTAATAACAATTCCATCAATATCATGATCAATTTTATTTCGATCTTCTTCTGAAAAGTTATAAACATAATTAATTAGATCTTGTTTTCCTGAATCTGTATTTTCCACAATAAATTGATTTGTAGTTGTATTAAAACCTAATTCATTAAGAAATGAAATTTGTTCTAATTCTGTAAACATATTATAATCTTCTGCATTTTCAATATTGTATGCTTTAAATTGAACCTTACGTTGTTGAGCAACATTTGAGTCTAATGTCCTTAATGATCCAGCTACTAAGTTTCGTGAATTCATAAATTCACCATTTTCATTAATAGTTTCAAAATCACTTTTTGAAATAATTGCTTCACCACGAATGATTAATTGCTGATCACCAACTTTTTCAATAATAGAACGAACATTTTCTAAATTAATAAAAGCTGCTGTTACATCTTCACCACTATCACCAGAACCTCTAGTTGCAGCAGTGAATTCACCATTATTAATTTGTGGAATATTGAAATATAGTACAATAGTTATACCATCTTCTTTATTTTGTGCTAGAAACTTATCTGTATACCATAAATCATTTTCATTAGTAACAAATTTGTCTAAATACTTTTTTAATCCATCCTGTTCCTGTGCATTTGTCTTTTTCAATGAAAGCATAGGATAAAGATGACTTATTTTAGATAAGTTAGATTTTATATTTCCAACAATATGTTGTGTTGATGATTCTTTATTAATTTTATCTGGATTTTGAGCTTCATAATTACTCAACATAACGTACAATTTATCGTATTCAGTATCATCAATTAATGGTTGATCTTGAGCATAATAACGTTCATCATGCAATTTCATTAATTTAACTAATGAATTGTATTCTTCATCATTAATTGTTTGATCTTTCTTATTCAAAAATGTAAATGTTTCTTTTAATAAATTCATATGGCTTCCTTCTTTTCTTTTATTTATATATTAATTATATAATAAAAAATGACTTATTAAAAGTGGAAAAAAGTTGCATAATATGGTATAATTAAGTATTAATAAATGATTGAAAGGAACATATTTCATGACAGTTAGACAATGGGTAGGATATAAAACAGAAAATTATTTAATTAAAACTAATCAGTACATAGCTTCAGATTCATACACTAGTCCATTTGATGCAAAAACTGTATCTGGAACTGATGTACAAATAAAAGTTAAAAAAATTAAAAAATTATCACTTAGTTCAAAAACTTCTTTGGATTTCGGTTCTTTTTTAAGATTGCCAAAAGGAAAAGACTTTAATGTTGTTGTAGCTAATTATCAACAAAATAATACACATGCATTAGTCAAAAAAGTATATACTTTTCATATAAAAGCAGATAAATGGAATGCTTTATTAAATGAAGAAGCATTTGAACTATTAGACCCAATGAATGTTTTTAAAGACATCCCCTGCGGACATGAATATGATCATATATGGAAAAAAAGACGTACAAAAATTAGTAAGACATATCGTGAAAATTATTCAGAAATGAGTAAAATATTTAAACCTCATTTCAAAAGAGATTCAAAAGGACAAAAAAGAATTCAGGTAGGAATTCCATTTAATAAATTATTTGAATTTTCAGATAATTCTTATACAGTGGAAGAAATAAATAAAACTTTTATTAAGTAAGAAAGGAGAAAAAGATGGCAGTAAAACAAAAAGATATATTAGATAAATTTTATTCATCACAAAATGCAGTAAAACAATTACTGGAACATATTAATATTAATGATTATGATACGATTATTGAACCCTCAGCAGGCGCTGGAAGCTTTTTAAAACAGTTGCCAGAGAGAACAATCGCTTATGATTTATCTCCTGATACAGCTAATATAACAGCTATGAATTGGTTAGATAATATTAATTTAGATGGCGAAATTGATGATGAAATGTACATAAAAAACAAATATGATTATTTTGATGCAAAAAATAAAAAGATACTTGTAATTGGTAATCCACCATTTGGAAAAAATAATAAAATTGCTAAAGCTTTTATTAATGAAGCAGCAAAATTTGCAGATACAATTGCATTTATTTTACCACGTTCATTTATGAAGACATCTGTTATTAACAGTTTACCTAAAAATTATTCTGTGGATGTAAATGAAATTGTTAAAGATGATTTATTTGATTTTTATGGTGATATGCTAAGTATTCCTACCACGATATTAATTATTAATAAATTACCAGAAAATCAAAGTAGAGAAAAAATAGAATCAGAAAAACCAAATGATTTTGAATTCACAACATTTGATAATGCAGACGCAATGATTGTTAGAGTGGGTGGTAGTAGTGGAACACTAAAACCATTGTCAATGGCAACAGAAACAAATAAAAAATACAATTATTTTGTGAAATTTAATAATATTTCTTATATTGAATTAGAAGAAAAATTTAATACAGCTAAAAAAGAATTATTAGAAATAGCAAAAAATACAACAGGACCAAGATCATTATCACAAGGTGAAATTGCATCTATAATGAATAAATATTAAAAAGCATTGAAATTAATCAATGCTTTTTTTAGTCTACCATTTCTGTTATTAAGTTTTCTTTATTGATATTTTGTTTTGGTCTGAAAACCGTACGGTAATCTAATATTTCTTTGATAACTTGTACTGTATCGCTTTCACCTATTAATTTAAATTCATCTTCAATATCATCAAATTCGGTGTAAAATATTGAAAAATCATTATCTAATTCTATTTCAATATAATAATTTGGAAAATTATAATCAAATTGAATTACACCATTCATTGTAATAAACACTTCTGGTTGTACAGTTAAATTATTAATTAACCAAGTGGCTTTTTCTTTTGATCCCAATCTTAAAGGTTCTCCATGACCAAAACCGTCCCAACCTTGTTTTAATTTAGTGTATGATTCAATTATTTTTAAATTGAGCTTTTTTCTTGTTATATTGTCCATTTTTTACCAACCATTATTGTTTATTTTTTTATTATAAAAATTGTGTTATTTAAATAAAAATTACTTTATTTTTTCACACTTCCCCCAATAAACTATAGTTCATATTATAACATTAAACTATTATTTTTGTATAGTTGATTTTGTCATTGTATAAATATATGGTGTTTTGAAACTTTGATTATAAAAGTTATTAAATGAATCGCTAGTTATAGCACCAGTTCCAGCTAATGTAATTTTATTATGATCATTCAAAGCAATATATGATGGTGCACCAACTACATTATAATAATTTTTGCATAAATCCATCAATGCTGGTTGCGTTGAAGTCTCTTTATTATCATCAGAAGTAATTAAATGCCACATTGAATTAATTTTATTATCTTGATAGAATTTACGAGCATCATCTTTATTTAAAGAAGGCAACATAACTAATAATTGTACATTATCTTCTTTATGTTCATCAGCAACTTTATTTAATCCATCAATGAATTTTTTAGATTTATCTCCATCAGTCATAACAACGATAATTGTATTTTTATTAATTGTATAACTATTATCATCTACATCTTTAAACGTAGTATCTGGTAATTGCTTTCCAATTAATGTAAGTGCATAATTTTTAGAAGTAGTATTATTTTTATATAAATTATCCAGTACACTTTGACCTTGTTTTGTATAATTTTTTTCAATATTTTCTACTTTTTGATTTGAAAGCGTATCATTAGCCATTAATTTATAATCAAAAGCTTTAATTTTAACAGAAACAGTAGCTAACATATCAGGTCTTTTATTAGTTAAGTTTTGATATAACGACATGCATAAAAAGCCGTTTACGCCTATTCCTATAACCATTATAATGAATGAAATAACTGTATGCAATTTCTTTTTATTTTTTGAGAAAAACTTTTTTCCACTCATAACTGTTACTAATAATGCAATAAAAATAAATATACTATAAATTAAAATAATTTTCATAAAATTTCTCTCTTTGTCTTGTTTTATTTACTTATTTCATTTTATCATATATTTTTTATTATCGCAATTCAATATTTATTTATCCAATAATAACCTTGATCTAAAATATCTAAAACTTTATAGTCTGATTCAAGTACAGTATTATAACAATTTAATTCCCAATTCTGTTTTGGTTTAATCCCTTTTTCAAACCATTTTTCTAATTTTGGTGCAAGATATGCTGAAGCACCACCAAACCCATATTTACCTTGTGTTTCTTTTCCAATAATAATATGCAAAATAAAATGTTCAATTTCATTAACATAAACTAAGGCTTCTTTTTCTTGCACAATATAAGGAATTTGATATTCTAAAAGGAAATCTGTAGATGAAAGCAACGGTAACTGGTTTTCATAAATATGATGAATTGTTAAACCTTCATCTGTTCGTGAATTTTTACGTTCAGATGATAAAGATTTTGACACTTTTTTCATATAAGCTTCATATAGTTCTTTTTTAAAATAAGGATAAGGAACATCACCATACTTTAATTTTAAAAGCGATAATGCTTCAACATATTCCATATTGATATTAATCATAATATTGTTTGTATTCATAATTTACCTCTTAAATTTAATTATACCTTTTATGTACAAAAAAAGAAGCTTATTGAGCTTCTGATTTTTGCATTGATTGCAAGGGTGAATTTTTTGACCACTTCATAACTTCTGCAACAGCATTTAAATTAACGCCATTTGAGTGAAATAATAAGTTGTTCAATTCTTCATTTGTCATAATAAATCTTCTTTCTTTTTTTTAACGTTTAATAGTAATTGCTTGTGCATCATCACGGCTAACAACAATAATATGATACTTGTGATCATTTTCATCAGTTACATCTCCATTAAAAGGTGTACTGTTATTAACAATGTCCTCAATATCTTTTGAGGTAAGTGCATCAATATTGCTATTCCAATCCCTAATGAATTCTGTAAGATGATAAATTAACTTACGATTAAAAACATTATTAGAATAAGACATATTTAAATTGAAATTAACAACACCATATCCTTGAAAGCTTTTAAATTCTTCCTTAATAAACAATTGTAAACCTAAAATGTAAATTTTACGTTTATTTTCATTTGTTAATTCTAATGCTCCCAATTTAGTGTTCAATAACCAATCATTATGTGACATAATTATAACCTTCTTTTCTTTTTTATATGTACATTAATTATATAAATAAATAATAAAAACCATGAACTATATAGCTCATGGTTTAATTAGGTGGTAGACGGGAATCGAACCCGCTACGGTCAGCTTCACAAACTGATATGCACGCCTTTGGCATCTCTACCACATAGTCTATAATGGAATCGAACCATTATAAGAGCACCATATATGCTGATAGACTTAATTTAACTTTTCAAGTGCTGCTAATGTTAAAGCATCATGAATTTCATCTTTTCTAGTTTTAAGATCATCATGTGAAATCCATTCATAACTTAAAACATTTTCTTCTTTTTGCGGAATTAAATTCATATTATTCTTTAATTGAACAAGAAATATATGAATTTTTTGATCAGTTACGGCATTATCAGATTGTACATAATTTAAATAATTAGTATAAAAAATATTTTCTTCTTTTATATTTAACTCTTCTTTAATTTCTCTTAATGCTGCCTCAACTGGATTTTCATTATTTTCAACAAATCCTCTAATAAATTCAAGGCTAGTAGATTCTGTTCTTTTATGATTAATAAAATAATATCCACCAACAGCAGCTAATACAATAACAACGCCATCATTGGATTCGATGTTTAATTTTTTATAAGAGCCACAATTGATTGAATATACTTTTTGATAATCATTTTTTAAAATTAATTCTTTTTGTTCCATTATATTTCCTCATTAGTATATTTAATTTTACATTTAAATTATAGCTTAATGATTAAAATATATATGCGGAAAACAGGACTCGAACCTGCAAGATTATAAATCGGTACATTTTGAATGTACTGTGTTTGCCAATTTCACCATTTCCACATGTTATTTCTTCTTAAATAATATAAGAAGAAAAATCGGGGTAGCAGGACTTGAACCTGCGACCTCACGCTCCCAAAGCGTGCGTTCTACCAAACTGAACTATGCCCCGAAAATATAATGAATTTACATTCATCAATAGCTTTTAAGAGAATCGAACTCCTATCTTTGCGTTATCAGCACAGCGCTCTACCATTGAGCTAAAAAGCTATAATTTTACATAAAAATATATATAGCGCTTATGAGATTTGAACTCATGATTTTCTGCTTGAGAAACAGACGGCTTAACCACTTGCCTAAAACGCTATTTTTATATAAATTGGTCCGTACACTATTAATTAATAAAATAGTAAATATCTAAACCATATGCAGATAATAGGACTCGAACCTATAAGATATTAATCATTGATTTTTAAAACCAACACGTTTACCAATTTCGTCATATCTGCTACTAAAATAATAATATTTATAAAAATTATTTTATCGAATATATAGGGATTTAAAACCCAAGGCGGTTACACCTCACTTTCGTTCAATTCTACTAAGTACTTAATTATTTATTAAGTTATATTTTATATTTTTATATAAAACGGTTCCTACGAGAATCGAACTCGTATCAATTGATAGACAATCAACTGTGCTAACCATTACACTAAGGAACCATATGCGGATGATAGGACTCGAACCTACAAGATATTTAATCATTGGTTTCTAAGACCAACACGTTTACCAATTTCGTCACATCCGCAGTTGTATTTCATTCAGATATAAGGACAGTTATATCCCAGCCGTAGCTTCTATCTTACTTATATGTGTTTGATTAATACTGTACATTAATCAATAGCGCTTATGAGATTCGAACTCATGATGTCCTGTGTGAAAAACAGGTGGCTTAGACCGCTTGCCTAAAGCGCCATAATAATTTATTAAAACATATTATTAATATAATACATTTTATGGTTTGAAAAGGATTCGAACCTTTAACACAGACATCTTCAATGTCCTGCTCTACCATTGGAGCTACCAAACCAAGATTAAACAATTATTTCTTATATTAAATAAGTAACATAATTTGTTATATAATAGTTTTTAATCATAGGAATACTATTAACCTATGCCTTTTACTGGAATCGAACCAGTGACCTATCGCTTACAAGACGATTGCTCTACCTACTAAGCTAAAAAGGCAGTATATTAAAATATGTACATTTGTACAATTGCCCCTGCTGGACTCGAACCAGCGATACACGGTACCAAAAACCGTTGCCTTACCACTTGGCTAAAGGGCAAAAATATTATAAATGCCAAGTACAGGACTTGAACCTGTATCTTATGATTCGTAATCACATATACTATCCATTATACTAACCTGGCATATAACTTTGGAAGGGATCGAACCTTCAATTAACAGATTCAGAGTCTGCCGCCTTACCATTTGGCTACAAAGTTATTTTATATATCAAAAAAAGATGTTTTCTCTTAAACAATCTAAGAGAAAACATCTTTTAACTTTTATTATGTAAGTTAAGAGTATAGTCTTTTACTGTTTAAGGGTATGAGAAAATAATACAATATCAAAATGTTGAATTGTAGGCAAATCAAGATGTTGTTCAGTTGTAATCGTAAAGTTTGTCATAATATTTTCTCCTATTAGTTTTATTTTGTTTATTATGTACATTGAGCATTGTATTGCTTATAAGAAATTAACTTGCAAATTATTATGGGAAAGGATATGCACCACCCTTAGATATAATGTACGGTCATATCCAATGATGCAGTTTTTAAAATCCCTGCGAGAATTATCGTCTCCAACGTTTCAGATGATTAAGGAATTATACTAAGTAATATTTGTCTGTATAGTATTACATTTTCAATAAGCCTTATCCTACTTTGTACCAAACTCGGCAGTTATACTCTTGCTTTCACAAGTATCACAGCTCACCCTCTTATTTTGATATGCTATTTTGGTTCCATTAGTAATCAGCTAACGTTATGCTATAGCCACAAAGTGTTGCGAGGACCTGTCGGTTTGTCCACTATTATTCAGTTCTTCTTATACAATGTGTTACATCAGAATAATTTTTTTCTTATCCCCCTTACTTTCATTACAAAAGCAAGAGTTAAAAATCAATAACATATCTGTTAAGGACGTTTAATGATGATTTTACAACACACCTGCCAGAAAAGGTATCAACCTCGTTGTGCACTGGCGTCAATATGTCGGCTAAAAGCCAATTGCGGTAGTGGGATTTGAACCCACAGTCCCTTGGTTATGAGCCAAGTGAGATAACCGTTTCTCTATACCGCTATAATTATTATAGCATTAAAATTTATAAATGTCAACACCATAATTACATTAAGCTGGTTTTGTAGAGTTCCATAAACTCTCATTAATGTACAAAAAGGTTTTAATTTTATTATTTAAAGTTAAAGCCTTGCTTTTTTCATTCACGTTTATTAATAGATTAATTAAGAAGTGAATCTCTTTAATTAACTATATGTTAATATTAACACTTACTTTATTCAATGTCAATATTATAATGTAATTTTTCCTTCGCACTGGAGTAGCGTTCACTCATGTTTCTCTTCAAAATTGCATGGGTTTAATGTCTCCATACCGACAATGAAGTAAAACCTCAGTCTCCTTCGTGCTTTCATGGGTTTAATGTCTCCATGCCGACAAGAAGAAAAACTTCAATATGTAAAATACTGAAATAATGTTAATAACCATTTAGTATACTATTATTTTAAAATATTATACCATCATTGTGTCCTTGACGAACAAGGCTTAATCTAAATAAAAGAAGTTAATTAACTATGTATTTATTATAGCACATAAATTTTTAAAAATCAAACAATATTTTTTTAAGCACATGATGGGATTCGAACCCACGTACCACGGAGTTGCAGTCCGTTGCGTTAAACCACTTCGCTACATGTGCATAACAAATCATTTTATATTGTACATTTTTTGTAACAAAAATGCCAAATCTTTTTGAGTTTTATATACATATTGATTATTACACAATTCTTTTATTGGATAAGATATATTAAATACTTCTTCAATATAAGATACTTGATCATCATTAAGTTCCTCTGTTTCATCAAAATATAATGTTACTATATTTTTTTGAATTGTATAGTCTACATCATAATTAAAAGGATCTAATGCATTTATGTTATCAATTAATTCTAACAATGAATGAATTGAATTATTTTCTGTAAATATGTTTAATTTTTCTTTTCTCATAAATCTCATTCCTTTAATTATCCTTGATTACTATTATTATAGCATTTAACACGTTTTTTGTAAATATGTTATTATAATTAAAGTAATATAAAATAAAAAAAGAAGGAGAATTAATTATTATGAATATGAAACGGATCGCTATTGAAGGCGGAGAAGGAGCTGGTAAATCTACATTAATTAAACAGATGAAAAATTCTAATCTATTTGATCAATTTAAATTTGTACAAGAACCTGGAACTACACAAAAAGCGTTAGAAATTAGAAAATGGATATTTGATCATCCAGAAGCTAGTGAAACAGATATTGCAACAGCGTATGCAAATGCAAGAGCTTCATTAAATCAAGAAGTTGTTATTGATTCATTAAAAACACAAAATGTAATTTTTGATCGTTCTATTGTTTCTGGAATTGTATATCAAACCCAATCTGGTGAATTAACCACAGAAGACATATTAA
Organism: Amiota albilabris; assembly: GCA_037040105.1. Classification (NCBI taxonomy): domain Eukaryota; kingdom Metazoa; phylum Arthropoda; class Insecta; order Diptera; family Drosophilidae; genus Amiota; species Amiota albilabris. The sequence goes on from JBANCV010000020.1 coordinate 86,883, forward strand.
ATATTAATAAAAATGCTGATAAAGATTTTACATTACCAGATATTATTGTATTTATTAAAATTGATCCTGAATATGCAATGAAGCGTATTGCTAAAAACAATAGAAGTACTAACTATATGGATTTTATGCCATTAGAAAAAATGGAAAAAATTCAAAATGATTTTATTTCATTCATTAAGAATTCAAACAAACCTTATCTAATTTATGATGCAAAAAATATTGAGAATAATTCTATTGATTTAGAAAAAATTGCATATGATATAAAAGGTATGTTATAATATAAATGTAGTAAAATAAAATATTAAAGGAGTTCAATATGGCACAATTATTAGTTATTATTATTTTAGTTGCTGTTTACATGTTCTTTAAGAATAAGACAGCAATGTTTAAGCCAAAGGATTTAAAGTATCTAGTATTTATTGAAGTTGGGGTATATCTATTACTTTTCAATTTCCATCTATTTATTTTTGCAGCAATTATTGGTGGTCTTTATTTCTTATTTAAGAAGTTAAAGTAATACGAAAGCATGAATTAATAATCATGCTTTTTTTTGTACAAAAAAAAACTGCAGAAGCAGTTTTATCAATTAGCGAGTAACATATTGTTGCAACTCTTGTCGTGTTGATTGACGTTCAGAACGTTCTTCAAACTTACGTCCCTTACGTGTTGGACGCACCTTTTCAGTGTTGTCCTTTGAGTTGTTACGACGATATGTCTTTCCTTTAGCTTGCATGATAATTTCCTTCTTTCTGTTTTTTATACCTTTATTATAGATAAGAAAAATTTTTTTTTAGAAAAAAAATTAATTTAATATAGTTTTGCAAAAATAGTATTTTGTTAGTATAATTAAATTAGTTAAAAAAAATAAAAGAAGGAAGCTACTATGAATAACAGGTCAAAATATGTAACAGAATTTTTACAAAAGAATGGATTGCAAACAGAAAAAGATGTACAAGATTTTCTATCTTTTTCAAAAGAAGACATTCCATCTGGTGATCTAATTTTAAATTCAGAAGAATTTAATACAGAAATCATTAATTTTATTACTGAAAAGAAACGCATTGTCGTTTTTGGAGATTATGATACTGATGGTGCATTATCAACATTAACAATGGTACGTTCACTACGTTCATTATCTCAAAGAATCAATGGAAATCAAGGCAAAATTAGCTATTATATTAACGATCGTTTTACAGATGGTTATGGTATCAATAAAAATAGTATTGATAAGTTATTACTAAAAAATCCAAAATTAAATAGTATTATTACTGTTGATAATGGAATTGTTGCTTTTGAAGCAATTGATTATGCTCGTTCAAAAGGTCTAGATGTTGTGGTTACTGATCACCATAAGGCTGCTGAAGATGGTTCATTACCTAATGCAAATGTTATTGTTGATCCTAATCAATTAGAAGATAAATATCCATTTAAGGGTATTTCTGGAACAACTGTTGCTTATAAATTAATGTTAAATCTTTATGAAAAGCATTTTCCAGAATATGTTGAAGATGTTAAAAGCTTAATTGATTTTGTGGGTGTATCTGTTGTTTCAGATATGATGCCTTTACGTAAAGAGAATCGTGTTTATGTACAACAAACATTAGATATTTTTAATAATACTGGTGATTACAAATTACGTTTTGGTTGGTATGCATTAAAAGAAGTACTAATTAGTATTAAAAAGTTGGATAGAAATAAGAAAATTACAGAAACAGATTTTGGTTTTTCATTCTCTCCAATTATTAATGCTCAAAGCCGTGTTAATGGTAAAGCAAATGTTACAGTTGATATGTTCTTATCTACAAATACAGATGATGTTCGTGAAAAAGCATCGTATATGGTATCTGTAAATGAAGAACGAAAGACTATTTCAAACAATGCGTTTGAACGTTTGAATGAAACTGATTATTCTGGTACACCAATTATTATTGTAGAAGATGATACACTTGGAGAAGGATTGATTGGACTATTAGCAGGAAAGCTTACTGAACAATATAATCGTCCTTCAATTGTCTTAACAGATATTGGTAATGGTGTTTTAAAAGGTTCTGCACGTAGTATTAATAATGTTGATATTACAAGCTCATTGCATAAATTTGATGATTTAATGCTCGGAATGGGTGGTCATGCTGGTGCTGCTGGTCTTTCTTTAGAAAAGAAAAACTTACCTCTTTTAGAAGAAAAGTGCTTAGAATTATTTGATACTTTGATTCCAAAAGATTTGTCTAATACTCCTGTACCAGATCTAACCGTTGATGCTGATGATTTAAATATTGATTTAATTGAAGAATTTAAAGACTTTGCTCCATTTGGACAAGAATTTACTTATCCAATTATGCAAGTTAATAATATGCCTATTGATAAAATTAAGATTATGGGTAAAGAAAAAAATCATTTGAAAATTATTAGTGATCATATTGAAGTTATTGATTGGTTCGGTGTAGAAAAGTTTTATGAATCTGCTTTGTCTGCTGGACAGATGGATGTAGTTGGTCAAGCTGAAGTAAATGAATTTATGAATAATAAATCAGTTCAAATTATTGTTAAAAAAGATGCCTTGTCATTTTATTAAAAAAAGCGTACAAATGTATGCTTTTTTATTGTGCAAAAAAATAAAAAAAAAGCCACAACATACGTTGTGACTAATCAGGAGGAATTGAGTTATCCGAAGATAACATAATAATTATAGTAAATTTAATTATTTTTTATTTAATTAAAGGACCATATTTATTGCTGCTCCCATTACAAATATAAATACAATAAATATTGTAACTAGCATTAGAATCATAAAAATATTGTACTTATTAAATATCTTGTTTAATACGGCAAAAATAATAATTAAGAATGCACTTATCCCACCATATATCATATCATTGTTAGTTAACTTAACTAATGATATGTGATTGTTCGTAGCTAAATCTGATAATATTGCAATAACTGCTACATTGTAATAACAAGCGGCTGCAATAACTGCTAGAGAAATTAAAATAACTAAAACATTAAGAGAAATTCTCCCAACATTTGTTGCCCGACTTCTAGCTTTTCTAGTAAAAAATAGTTTTTTGATGATTTTCATTATATTCTCCTGATAATAAGTTTTACAAATAATTGTAACTAATTTAATATTTTTATTATATTACAAAAAAAATAGTTTTTTAAATTAAGCAAAATCAATTTTTGATCCGCTAGTTAAAAACAATTCATCAACAGTTAAATTATCAATAACATTCTGTACAGTTTCATCAGCAGAATTATTGATCATTTCAACTTCTTTTACTAAAATATTTTTTTCGTTTTTGATAAATGTAATTTTCATATGTAATACCAACTTTCTTTTCTATATATTTATTATAACATAAAAAATATAAAAACAAAACAAAAAAAGCACAATTTGTGCTTAAAATTGATCAACATTAGGTGTATAAAATGTAATAATATTATCTTTATGTGGAATCAAAGGTAAAATAATTACCATATTACCACTCAATGTTTTACCAGATGGTAATAATACTGATGTTGTTATATTAGATTGAATAGCAACAGTTGTTTCATAGTTCTTGTTTTCATTATCATTGAAATGAAATTGAACTTTTAAGATACTATATCCACCCTCTAATATTTCTTGTACTGCTTCTTCATTATAGACTCGTCCTTGGGCTTGACGATCATAAGCATGATTTGATAAAACAACATTTTTAATTTCACCTTGAAATTCATATAATGCATGTTTTACTGTGGTAGCAACTTCTTCTTGTACAAAAGAATCTAACTTTTCATAATAAACGTCTCGGATACGAGCCTTATAATCAAGCATGAGTTTTTTCCTTCTTTAATTTTATTTAATTTAATTATAGTTCATATTTTTAAAAAATTAACAATAATATAATATTTAGATATTTTATTAACATTTTCTGATGTTAAAACAAAATCATTAAGAACTTTGTTATTAATTTGTTTCTTTTTTATAATTTTAACTTTTAATTCATTACTATATTCATTGTCAATGAATATAAATACAATTTCTTTTATCATTATGTATATTAATTGCATATTTATGTTATATTTCCATACTATATGAATAAAAGCTAAAATTAACATCATTATAATCAAAACTATGTACATTTTTATATCCTCTAAATTAATTATAGCAAAAAAACTAACCATAAGATTAGTTTTACAAATATTTTATAAATAATTATTTACAACTTCAAAAAGTTTTGCTTTATCTGCTTCATTATTAATATCAAAGTTGTCGAATTTAATACGATCAATATTTTCTTGTTCACTGTACCATTTATCGTAACGTGACCAAATATCTTTATAATAATCTAATAAGCTTTGGTTTTCTTCAAGTTGTTCAAATTCACGCCCACGCTTCTTAATATGTTCAAGAATATGTTCAAAATCTGTCTTTAAATAAATAAGTAAATCCTTTTTCTTATTCTTTTTAAGCGCTGATTTTTGAAATGTTGTAGATAGTTCTTCATAAATTGAATATTCAACCTGGCTAAGATCTCCTGCATCACGTAATTGTTGAGCAAAAATGAAATCCTCATTTAATGAACGATCTGAAATAGTTTGCATATCATTCTTATCTTCAATTAATTTAGATTTTAAAATAATATTACTTCTTTTAGTTAAGAGATAAGTTTGTAGCAAATACCCATACCGCTTACGGTCTTTATAAAATAAGCTTAAAACAGGATTATCATCTACTGGTTCATGAAAAACTGGTAAATTAAATTCTTGTCCAACTGCATTAGATAATGTTGTTTTTCCTGCTCCAATCATTCCTGCAAATATAATGGTCATAAAATCATCCTTCTTTCTTTTAATATGTATTAATTATATATAAAAAAACGTACTATGTACGTTTTTAATTACATATATTCAGAATAATATTTTTTTAATGGTTCAAATGAATTATAATAAGAATTACCAAAATAATCTTTTAATAATTTTTCATTTTTTTCTAACCAATTAATCATTACTTTTAAATCACTATCATTTTTAGGATCATAACAAAATTCCATTTTTGAAAATTCTATACTGCTAACACCACTGTCTTCTAATAGTTCTTCATGTGTCATTTTCTTTAAAAATTGAAGAGAAGTAATTCGAGCACTAATTGCAGTATGTTTTCCATCAAAGTTAGGCATTAAATATTTAGTTTCAGCTTTATTTTTCATAAAATATGTCCCTTTTATATTTGATTATTTTTGCAAATCAGAAATTTGTTGAACATCATCCCATGTTGCCCCTTTTTTACTAATAGTAACTGTATCTTTATTAGTATCAACAGAAGATAAAGTACTTGTAGAATAAAATAATGTCGTTCCAACACTAACCACAGTAAGTACTAATGCTCCAATAAGTACATAGATATTGATATTAATTTTCTTAATCTTCTTCATTGTGTTGTTTTCCTTTATTTAATCGTTCATTTAATACTTTTTTCTCTTCATCAGTTAACTTTCTTCTTTTCTTTGGAAAAGGCTTTATGAGAAAATCTTCTTCATCAATTGGGACTCTAATATTTGTAATTTTGTCAGTTTTCTCATCATACTCTAATTTAGCAAGCTTATCCTTATGCAGACCAAGTTTTGTTAGCCTTACAATATGTGGTGCATAATTTGTTTCAATGTACCATTGTCTGTTTGTTGCATCAAAATATATGTGTGTTTCTTGTTCTTCTAATGTATAAGTCATAAAATTCTCTCCTTAAGTAAAAGCGATTATCCATAAAAAATGTAATAGTAAGTATAACATTGGTAATAACATAATCACAGTAAATATTGTCATTTTAGTAGCATCTTTATCATTTTTCATAAAGCCGACAGAATAAGTTTCTTTAGAAAAAGGAGCAATAATTGGTACGCCCATAGTAGTAATAAAATCATAACAAATATGACTAGTATACCCCATAAATAATGAAAAGAAAACTTGAAAAATAAATGAAGCAATTAATGGTGAAAAAGCTAATACCATTCCTGATAAAATTAAACCGATAACAATGCCAATCACTGGAATAACTAGTGAGTGTGATAATTTACGATGCCCTAGTTTTTGAATGAGCATACTAAGGTGTGGCATGCGATTTGAAGCGTGTGTTCCTGCTTTATCTAAATCTGGTAGCGTAGCGCCAAAACCACCTATAAACGGCATTAAAATGAGTGAATATGGAGCCGTTGTTGCATTAGTAGTTAAAGTTAAAATGTCTGCTGCAACTGTACCAAATAGTACGCCCCCTTGAAAATGCACTTTATAATTCATTATTGCCCTCCAATACTTGTGTAACAGCAATATTTTCTAACTGTTTACTTGTATGCAATGCCACTTGTCTACCGTTCTTAGATACTTCTGTTGCTTGTTCAATAATAGATTGTTTTACATCATCTTGTACATTAATAGAAAAACCATTTGTATTAAAACGTGCTAGTGTTTCTTCATACGTCTTTTCTGCAATTGACTTTAGACTATCAGTATCTAGATCATTAAATTGAATTACATCATCAAAACGGTTTAATAATTCTTTTTTAATATTAGCACTCAATTTATTAATTGCTGCTTCTTTTGTTAAAGATACTTTTTCTGAATAAGAACTAAATCCAACAGACGTAGACTGTTCAATTCCAGCATTACTTGTAGCAATAATAATTGTGTTAGAAAAATCAACAATATCTCCTTTTGCATCGGTAATTTTACCTTCATCTAATATTGGTAAGAAAAGCAATTGAACTTTTTCAGAAGCTTTTTCAAATTCATCTAATAAAATGACTGAATGCGGATGATCCTTAACAAACTCTGTTAACTCTCCACCTTTTTCAAAATCTTTATAACCGACTGGTGCTCCCAATAATCGAGCGCTATTCATTTCATTTTCAAATTGAGACATGTCAATTCTAAGCATATTATTTTCATTTCCCATAATATATTTAGAAATCATTTTACCAATTAATGTTTTACCAACTCCACTAGAACCATATCCAAATATTGAATAAAGAGGTCGTGATTGATTTCTTAGTCCTAATAGCCCTGCTTGTACACCATGAGTAATTTTTGTAACAGCATCTTCTTGACCAATAATATTATTTTCTAAATTATTTTTTAATGCAAATACAGGGTTTTTAATTGTATTAATATCTACATGAGAAATTTTACTTGTTGAACGATCAATATTCTTCTTTTCTAAAGCAAGCTGGTCTAAATTAACTGCATCAGATGAAGCAGTATCTAGTACATTAAATACTTTTTCTGGAAAATTTTGATTACTAATATATTTATCAGCACGATTTATTGCATAATGAATTACATCATCTGGATAATTTAGATTGTAAAAATCTTTATATCTATTAATACTTGTTTTGATTAAGTCAAAAGTTTCTTCTTTTGATGGTTCTTCTACTTCAATATAAGTTAAAAAATGTTGCCATTCTTTATTAATGGTTAATTTACGATATTCATTCGGTGTTAAGTTTAACCAAAATGAAACATTGTCAAATTCACGTAAGAACCCTTTTAAACTGTCTAATATAAAATTAGATTCATTTGCTAGTAATCCACTCATATGATCAATCATAAACAAATAGTGATTATCTTTATCTAAAAAGTCTGTAAAAGCTTTTATTTTAGCTAGAAAGTCTAATGGGTTTTTTGAAGCTAATAGTTCATCAATATTGAATTCTGCAATTGATAATTTATTACCATATAATGTACTAAATTGATGCATTAATGTAGTTTTACCTACACCATTTTTACCTACAAATGCAATTGATGTCTTGTTCATTTGATGTGTTATTTGTACAATATCTTGAAATAACGGTGAAGGTGAAAAATCACCCACATATTTTTTTGGTAAATCTAATACTGGAAATAATTGCGGATTAGGGAATTCAGAACGCACATCACCTACAGCGCTTAACCTTAATGAATGTGATTCTAACATCTTATTTGCAGCCTTTTCTAGCCTATTAGGATTAATCCCTTCATACTTTTCTTCTAATTCACGGCTATAAAAAATTGTTTCTTTATCAATATCTTTATATTTTACTCTTCCCATTAAAACATCATCAATAGAAAAAATTTGTGACTTTTCGTGAAATAATAGATCATCTTGTGTTTTATAATTCATATAAGTGTTCTCCCATATTCTTTTTTTAGTAATTATATTCTTCTTTTATATTAACATATTCTTAACAAACTTCCAATAATAATTTAATTAATGTACATTAGTGCTTTTAAACTATTAATATTAAAATTATATATATATTTTCTCTTATTTTATAGAAGTAATCGCATTTTTATCAGTATCATACGTTACCACAATTTTTTCTACACCATTCTTAGTCCCAACAAAATAATTAATAATTACTTGCGCAGGGAATTGAGTTTGATAAACGCCCCCAATTACACCATTTTTAATGTAAGGTTTTAATGTTTTAACATTTTTAGAAATATCATAAGATCCATTAAATATACCATTATTTTCAATTAATTGTTGCCATAATGTAGTAGCATTAGACATAGCTGTTTGATCAAAATCATTTGTTATATCACCAGCCCAATATTTAGCATTATAATCACCAATATCAGTTAAATGTGTTATCTTTTTATCTTTTATTGTAGCAGAGAAGGTATAAGTTTTAACATTTGTTGTATCATCTAGTACAGAAAATGATATAATCGGACCCCAACCATATTTTGTATTATTAATACCAGTGATTGATACATTATTAATATAATTGTGTGGTAAACTATATGTTTTATCCATTAATGATTCAATTTTATTTTTTGAATATTTGTCCAAAGATAAATCAGAAATATCTGGTTTATTTGTGGCATTTGTAAATTTATCTTTCAATGCTTTCAAATCATTTGTATATTCTGATACTTGTGGTGTTCCACCAGTTTTTACTGCGTACTTAGAGACATCCTGCATTTTATTTTCTTTTACAAATAAAGAAAAAGGAATTTTAGTTCTTGATAAAGTGTCTTCAAAATAACCAGTTTTAACACCAGTAATACCAGCTATGATTAAAATCATTAAAACTGTACTACTAATGATTGTTTTTTTATATTTCATATATATTTACCTACTTTATTTTTAGTTCTATTACATTATACCATAATTTCTTGTACAAAAAAAGAAGGAGTATTCCTTCTTTTCATTAGTTATTATTATTGCAATGACCCAGAATCAAATGATCGAATTGCCTTAGCATCAAGATCAAAATATGGTTCAGCAGAGCCACGAGTATAAAATCCCTTTTCTGGGACATTTCCACCAGCTTGCTTAATTAGATCTTCATTTCGAGTTCCACGAGCATGTCGCATTTGACCATTAGCCTTCTGATAATCAAATTCAACAACCTTCTTTTCTAATTCTGATAAAATATTCTTTTGTGCCATAGTAATACTTCCTTTCTTTTTTCTTTACTATATATTTATTATATCATTTAATAATATATTTATCAATAGTTTTTTAATTATTTTTTATTAATTCATCCATTGACTGATTAATTAATTCATCAACCATATTGTTACCAAGAGATAAAGCATGTCCTTTTGTCCAAGATAACTTTACTTTATTTTCTAGCTGTACCCAATACTTATTAAATGGAAGCCACAGATCAAAATTTAAACGTTTTGTATCATTTTTTCGAATCCAGTTTTTAAGCCAGCCATTATTAATTGCATTTACAATGTACATACTATCAGTTACAATTTCAATGTTGTGAAATTCTTCTTCATTATAATTTTTTAAAATGTATGTCATTGCTTTAATAAAACCATATAATTCCATTTGATTATTAGTTTTTCCACGATAAGCTTTTGTCTCTTGTTCAATCACTTCTTCTTTTTCATTTAAAGCAATATATCCCCAAGCAGCAGGATCATTAGGATTAACATGTGATCCTTTTGTGTTACCACTGTTGCGACAAGCACCATCTGTATAAATTTTAATAGACATTTTTATCCTTCTTTCTTTTATAATATAAGTATATTATACTCTAAATAATATAAAAATACAATTAACAGGAGAACTTTAATGGAAAAATTACAAATTTTTAAAAAAAATAAGGATGAAGTTGAGAACGAATATTTTATGAATAAAGAAGATGGAATATATTATATATACACTAATCCATTATATAATATTAATCTAGCAAATAATATATTATATTTATATAATAAAGAAAAAAATAAATATTTAAAAATATATGTTGATATAAATAATAATTATCAAACTAACAATTGCTATCAAAAAAAATATAAAATAATATATTTTTTTTCTTCAACACAAAAAGAAAATGTTATTAACGATTTTAGCATAAATAAAATTGCATTTACAGGAATGTTATATAATAAAATGACAGATGATGAGATAATCTTCAATAAAGATACAGATGGTTTTGAATATAAAACATCAAAAAGGGAAAAAATACTTATTAAAAACATTGGAAATAATAATCTCATGAAAAAATCTAAAGAAATTAATGTTCAAACAGGGCATGATAGTGATAGTAATCAGGTGATATTTGAATTTGCTAATCCAATCTCTATTGATGATTTTTATTTATTTAAATATAAAATAAATAAATTCATGTCATTTGAAAAAGGAAATTTTAATGTTATTACAAAATATGAATTAAACAATACAGTTGAATATTTTGAAAGTTATAAGTTTGTTAACTTGAATGACAACTTAAACCAAGAAAATATAAATCCAACACAATTTAATGTACAATTAAATCGTTATTTAAACTATGATCAAATTCAAGATTTTATTATGGATTTTGTTTCTATACAAAAATATATTGTTAAATCAAATAATTTACAAACAATAAATTTTTTTGCATTAATTGAAAGGATTATAACACCTAAAAATTTAAATAGTAATAATATTGGTTTACAAACGTTTTTACAAGAATCAAATATAAATATAAATAAAAATACTAAAGATTATTCTTTTAAAGATAAATTAAAAATATTAAATCATATTTGCAATAATATAATCAATAAAGAAAATTATGATACGTTAGATTTTATTTTAAGTCAAAATAGTAATACTAAAATTAATTATAAAAATGTTGACGAAAAACTTATATTGATAAAACAATATCGAACTTACATTGTACATCAAGACAAAGATTTTAGTAAAATAATGCCATATGATATTAATTTGTTTAATAAAGATCAACAATTATATATTAAAATAGAAGGAATCCATAAAGATTATAATAATATAGTGACAAATATTACTAGAGAATTAATTTTACAAATATTATTACCAGATTATTTTGATTTTAAATAAATAATAGATTGAAACAAATAAAAAGAAGCTTGTTAAGGCTTCTTTTTATTTGTTATTATTTGATTTGTTATTTATCTTTTCCAATCTGTTTAATAACATAAGATTTTTTTAAAGCTTTATTCACTTTTTCTTGTTTAGTTAAAGCAATATTTTTTTCTTCTAAACGTGCAGATTCATATACTTCTTTTTCTTTAAGCTGTACATAATTAATGATATATTGTTTTATATCTTCAATAAATTCAATATATGTATCACGCAATTCTTTAATATTTGGAATATCATCAAAATTAGTATCTATAATATTTTTATTTTCTTTTATAAATTCTACTTTTTCTTTTAATTCAATTTCATTGAATATCTTAAATTCTGCTTCTGTATTAATCAAATTATCATATAAATCAATAATGTTATATATATTATCTAAATCTATTTCATCAACAACTTCTGACTTTTTTATAATAATTTTATCTTCTTTGTCTTTTCGTTGAATAGAAAAATAATTAACATTTAGAATGTTTTTTTTATCATTATTAAAGCTTAATTTCCTTAATATAACATCATTATAATTGTCAAACTTAATATACTTAGAATATTTTTCATCATCTTTCGTGTTTATAGTAAATGTATCATTGTGCAATAATTTTTTATTGAATAATGATAATAGATCGTAGTTATTTTCGTTAGGGACAAACCTTTCTTTTTCATTGTATGTTTCATATTTTTTTTCATACTTCTCATAAATATCAACAAGAGAAAATGAAATAAAACATGAAATAATACATACTACTATAGAAATAACTATAACAGGACCCAAATTAATTCCAAAAAATAATAGTGCCAAAAGACATAAACTTGAAATAAATGTTCCAAAAAAAATTAATGCGATTGTAACAAATATATTATTAATAATATTAAATTCTTTTTTAAATTTTTTAAAATTTTGTTTTTCCATGTTTAATCTCCCATTTTAACATAATCAGCACGAGTCAATTCACTATCTATTCTCTTTTTCATTTTAAGATGAATTTTATTCTTTTCTTTTTTAATAACAGAATCAGATTTTTTATTTTTTTCATCAATATAATTTAAAATGTTATTAAATATATCCATTTTAAAATCAATATATGTACTTCTTAACTTATCACTGTTTTCAACATCACGATACTTGTTATCAAACATATCTCTATTTTTAATTAAAAATTCTATTTTTTGATTCAATTCAGCTTGATGATAAATTTTAAAATCTATTTCAGTTTTAATTAAATGATCATAAAAATCAATTAATGATTTATCATGTGATAAGTCATAATAAGTAACAGTACTAATATATTTTTGTTTAATATGATTATGGTTATCTTTTGTTAATAAAATGTACTCTTCTTTAATTTGCTGATTGTATTCTTGTTTATATTCAATATTTCTTAATAAGATAGTTTTTTCTTTTTTAGAAAAATATTTTAAAATATTTTCCTCTTTATAAATTAAAGGAGAAAGGTACCCTAAGATTTCATAATTATCTTTTCTAGTTAAAAAGTCCGCAGAAACATTTTCACTCTTATCTAAATCTTCATACGCTTTATTCAAAGATAATAAAGCTATAATAGCGAGTGTTATTGTTATTGACCATATTCCGCCATAGAAGTTTTTAAAAAGCAACGAACCAAATATTCCAATCAAAGGGAAAACTAACATAATTAATAAAATGTTTTTATTTTTTTTATACTTATTTATCATATAAGAATTTCATCCTTTCTAATTACTATTATTAGTATAACATATTATTTACTAAAAAAGAATAAAAAAAAGCACACTGGTGGCACTTTTTTATAATAATTTAAATTTTTCATTTTCTCTTTTAATTTCTTTTTCAATTTGAGTTTGTGATTCTTTATTTATATTATTTTTATTTTTATTTATGATATTATCCATATTTTTTCTTATATTTTCATAAGAATTAATTTTATGTTCTACATAAGAAATTGCTATTGAAAAAAGTTTTGATTTTATTTGATTAGTATTATTTCTAATATAATCTATATTTTCAAAATTATTATATTTTGTTTGATTAAATATATAATGTTTTTTTAAGTAATTTAATTCGTTTTTTAAATTATTATCATCAAATTCTTTTATTTTATTATTAAACTCAAACCATTTAATTAAATCTTTAGTACTATCCAAATAAAATGAATATGTATTTTTATAAGATATTTGATATAATTTATTTTTTAATTTTATAAATTTATATTCATATATTTTTACACCATTTAGTGGTAATTTAGTATCAAAATAAAATGTATGCTCAATGAATCGCATATTTTTAAAATATGTTTCAATGTTACAATAATTATCAGATGTTAAATATTTTGGATGAAGAATGTAAATTAAAAATTTGTTTTGATCTTTTTTAATTTTACTTTTAATTTCTTTAGAAATATATATATCAGAATTGAAAATTACTTTTTTGGGTGAATTATTAATCAAAATATTTTCAACTATTTCTTTATTCTTTGATAATTTTATATTCATAATTTACCTTTTAATTTAATTAGTATAATTTGTTATTTAAATATAATTGATACTCCTGTACATAATTATTTATTTCTTTAATTAATTTAGATAAGATTGCTTGATCTATAAGATCATCATTAGTTTTTCTTAATATAGTTAATGGTGTGTTTAATTCAAATTGATTATTAATTTTAAAATCCATATTATTTTCAAAATGCCAATCAAACCATTTAATAACATCTTCTTTCTTTGATAATTCATATATTTTATTTTTAACTTTATTAATTAAAATAGTATTGTCATATATTTTAACTTCATATTCAATAATTTCATATACATTTTTATCAGCAATATGTTTTTCATAAAATATATTTTTATGTCCAAATATATTATTTTTGTATATATATTTTTTAATATCAGAGAAATTATTTTCTATATCATTTTTATCATTTAAACAATAGAAAAATATATTAGTTAATTTATATTCATCTATTTTTATTAATTTTTTTTGAGTCGATAATTGATGTTTAATATAAGTCAATAATGATCCGCCATAAAAATTAACAATAAAACTAATAAAAAATGAAGTGATATAAATAATCCATTTTAAATCATTGTTAGAAAAATTAAATAACACAATAAATGATATACTAATAATAGACACTTCCATTATTAAAGAGAATATAATTAATTCTTTTATTGTATAAGGCGGATATTTTATCCGAATATATTCAATTATATCTCCATCTTTTTTTATATCTATCATTTAATCCTCTTACTAGTTTAAATTATTATTTTATTGTTTATATTATTAATATTTTTAATATAATTATCATTAATAATATTAAGGGTTCGTTTGTACATTTCAATAATAATATCTCTTAATTTTTTTATATTTTTTAGCCCATCATATTCAGAATGTAAATATTTTTTATTATCTGTTAAAAATACTATATATTTATTTATTTCAAATTTATAATTTATATTAAAGTGTACATTATTTTTAATATACCAATTGTACCAATTCAGTACATCTTCAATAATATTAAAGTCAAAGCACATACTGCTATGCTTATTAAGCGAAATATAAAAATAATCGCTATTATTTATAGTTTTAACTTCTGCAGTATAAGAGAAAATATTATAAATATTATTAGAATAAATTTCATAATAAAAATTTGATAACAAATATTCAGGCAACATATTTATGTTAACATTAGTAGCAATTTGATTAAGTTCTGATATTTCATTTTTGTAAAATGAATTCAAAATAAACCGACTAAAATCATTAACGTTTATTTTTTTATTGTTAATTTTAGAATCATTTAATTTAAAAAATAAGATGTTAATGATTTCTTTATTTTCTAAATGAAATAGACGAAGTGTTTCTTTTTGTTTTAAAACAATTTTATTCATATTACATTTCTTCTTCAAGAATAGAGAATTTTTCCTGTTGTTGTTTAAGTTCTTCTTGAATCTTATTTTTTTTATGATTTTCTTCTGTCATAGTCTCTTTTACAAGATTAGAAGAAAATTGACGCATTTCATTTTTAACTGAAGCAACAATATCATCATAATTTTTATTAAGTTCAGTATAATATTCATCAATTAATTTTTGTAATTTACTTTTAATTGTATTCATATTTTTTCTTATTTCAATAATTCCTTCATAATGGTTATATTCTGAATCAAAATATTTTTTATTTTGATCTAAAAACTCAATTTGCTTATGAATATCATATTGTGTATTAATTTTGAAATTAATATTATTTTCAAATTGCCATTGATACCAATCGAGAAGTCCATCTACGCTTTCAATATCAAAAGACATATTATAATCATGTAATCTACTCTCCGAGTCCATATAATGGCTCTCTATATGCAAAAAACCATTTGTGATATTATAAGGATTATTTCCAAAACTATAAGAAAAGATATAGTACATATTTCCTTTTTTTATTTCATAAGTTTCTGTTCCTCTAGTTAAAAGGTTTTGTTGATGTTTTTTTGCATATAATGTAATTTCTTTTTCGTCTAATGTAGATAATTTCTTTTTGTGAATAAAATGTGTTAAATAAATTAAAAATTTATATCTATCTTCACGTTCGTTTTCGTATGTTCCATTAATTTCATTTTTATGATCCATTCTTTTATATAAAAAATACATATTAAACATTGAAAATATTATATTTATAAAAGTAGCAGCTAATAACTGCACATATTCTGTTGGTAAAAATATAAAAATTAAAAGTTCAATTAATAAAAATTGACTTATAGTTATATACACCATATTTTTTTCTTCTTTTGTATTTTCTTTTTTTGTTAGTTTTAAATCTAAACTGTATATTAGTCCTCTTCCTTCAACAAAACCAAATGATTTTCTTTCTATTTTCATAAGTGACCACCTTTATTATTTTTCATTTAACACTTCAATATATTTATTCTGTTCATCAATTTCTGCTTGTATATTATTAGAGTTTTCTAATTCATTAACTGACAATTCATCATTTACTTCTTTAATAAGAGTATCATATTCTCTTGTTAAATTAAAGTAATAATTATCTATCACTATTGATAAATCAGATTTAAAAGCATTAATATTATTTCTAATTTTATCAATATTTTTATACTGATCATATTCTGATTCTAAAAATTTTTCATTCATATTTAAAAAATCTATTTTATGATGTAATTCATATTCGTTATTTATTTTAAATTGTGAATTATTTTCAAAATGCCACTGAAACCATCTAACAATATCTTTAATAGAGTTTAAATCAAAAGAGATTTCATCAGATTTTTCAATTAAATAATTTTGAGGCGTATTTTTAAAATAACTATGATATTTCAAAACATAATATTCATTATTATTTTTTGTTTCATAATAGAATGGATTATTGTGCAATTTATTGTAGTTTTTCTGTACATAATTTAAAAGATTAATTTGCATATAATTGTTAAACTTATTGTTTTTTGATAAAAACAACATAATTTTTTTATTAAAAATATAATAATCTTTTTTTGTTACATCATCTTCTAAAAAACATTTTTTTGAAAGAAATTTTACACCAACAATAATAAATGTAAGAGTTAAAAACACGAAAATACAACCTAATGTTAAATTCGTTATAATTGTGATTATACTAACAAGAGCCAAAATCACAGAAATAAAGAAAAAACCTAGCACTAACTTTAGTTCTTCAATAGATTTATTATCTTCTTTTAAATTAATGGTTATATCTTTAATTAATTTATCATAAAAGGACCGTTTTAAATTATTCATTGTGTTTATTTTAATCATATTTAATCTTTTATCCTTTC
Source organism: Amiota albilabris (assembly GCA_037040105.1). Taxonomy (NCBI): domain Eukaryota; kingdom Metazoa; phylum Arthropoda; class Insecta; order Diptera; family Drosophilidae; genus Amiota; species Amiota albilabris. The sequence continues at coordinate 104,029 of JBANCV010000020.1, forward strand.
TTTTTTAATTAAAGTTAAAATGTTCTTTTGTTTTAAAATCTCTGAGTTTATCTTTTTACTATTCTTTTTCTAAATAAGGAATATATTTTTTTTGCTTTTTTATTTTATTAGTTAATTCAGTTCTTTCTTGCTGATCACAATCAAATTGTTTACTCTTCATGTTAGAATATAGTTCATTTGAAAAAGAATCATATGATAAAAGAGTTTGTGCATAGTAATTATCAATTAACTTAACTAATTTTGTATTTATAGAATGTATACTTTGTCGAATATCTTTTACATCATTTAGATTATCATATTTAGGATTTAAAAATATATCATTTTCTTCTAAAAAATCAAGTTCTTTGTGGATATCATATTTAACATTTATTTTAAAATTTGTTTTATTTTCAAAATGCCATTTAAACCAATTCACAATATCTATATTATTATTTAAATCATATTTCCTTATATACAAGGAATCTAATAAAATTTGATATCTATTATGCTCAATTTTTTTATGCTTATAAGGGAGAATATAGTACATATTATCTATTTTCATTTCATAATTAACATATTGGACATAATCAATATCTACATATTGGGAGTTTAATATGCTGGTTAGAGAATCATCAAATTTGCCATTATCATATACCCCTTTATTTTTATGATTACAATGAATCAATGAAATCATTAAATTTTCTCTAATAATATTTAATTTTTTATTTGTTACCTTCTTTTTTCTGAATAAATTCATAATGCTGTACATAATCAATGATATTCCTGTAAAAGGGTAAGCGGATGAAACTACACGACCAATCAAAGAAACGTTAGAAACAGCACTAAGAAAAATAAATAATCCAATACTTGCGCAAAAAGCTATAGCGAATGATGAGAAAGCATATTTGTTATTTCTATTAATTAGTTTTTTATCATTTACAGGAATAATCATATAATCTATCTCTTTTTTTGCATTATAGTTAATTTCCATATTTCCATTTCTCCATTCAATTTTTTTCTTTTATAACATCCTATACTAATTAGGATTCATTCATAATTTCAATATATTTTTTTTGCTGTTGAATTTTTGTATTAATATCTTTTTTATCTTCAATTTTTTGATTTAATTCTGTTTGCTGTACTTCTTTATATTCTTTATCAATGGATTTGATCATTGTCTCCATAACATTATCATATTTTATAGATAACCCATCATAATAAGAATTGATAAATTGTTTCAATTCATTATAAATTGTTTCAACGTTTTTTCTAATAATCGTAACATCTTTAAAATTATCATACTTATGATCTAATAACATAACATTATTTTTCAAAAAATCAATTTTTTGATGAAGTTCATATTCATTCATAATTTTAAAATCATTATTATTATTTAAATGCCATACAAACCATTCGATAAGATCAGTATGTTTATTTAAATCATATGACTTTGTTTCAACTAGATGTAATAAATTAGAGTAAGCTGATTTTCCCTCTTCATTTTGTTGTTCATAAATAAAAGTATGATATACATTATTTTTAATATCAAAAATTTCATAATTAATTTTTTCATCAGTCATTAAGATATCTGAATTTTTATTTAATGTGTTAAAAATACTTTTATTAAAAGTAGTGTTTGCATTAGAAGGATTTTTAATATTATAATGTAGTAATCCTAACATGAAATCTTTTCGATCTTTTGTATATGAATCAGAATGAAGATCTTTATAGTCCATTTTTGAAATAAATGATTGTACAAATGTGTTACTAGCTGGGAAAAAACCTCCTAATGCAATTAACAGTGCCTGAATATACGCTGGAGTTTGGTCTAATTCATTTATATGTGATAAAAGTAAATATGGTAAAATTATCCATAAAGAAAGATAAACACCAAATACTAATTTTCTAATTACAGCATGTTTTTTATATATTTTTCGATTAATATCGTCAAATGAAATAGCTTCAATATGATTGTTATTATTTTTATGAATTTTCATATTCTTTCACCATACCTTTTTCTTCTACAATAAAAGGTAATTTTTTCACAGCTTCAGATACCTTTTTATTATATTCTTGTTCTTGAATAGCTATTTTTTTCGTTTCTTTTTTATTTATTAAATCTTGTTCAAAAATAGTAAATTCTTCACCTAACTTATTAACAGCAGTTTCTTCTCTCTTATTTAATTCAAGGTAAAATTGATCACATGTATTTATTAAATTATCTTTAATTTTAAGCAATTCGGTTTTAATTTTGTCTGTATTATCATTTTTAAATGTTGTGTTTTCTAAAATCTCTCTATTTTCTTCAAAAAATTCTAGTTGCGTATGTAGATCAAATTGTGTTGATATTTTAAAATCTGTACAATATTTAAAATGCCAGTTATACCAATCTATTAAATTATTATTATTTTCAAGATTAAATGTTAATGTCTCATCCATTTTTTGAATATTAAAATATTTATTAGTAGAACCAATACAAAAAGAATGAATTTTAGCTATATGATTAGTTTCTTCATATTTTTCAATATAAATATTACCAGAATTATAAAATTCATGCATCTTATTAAAAAGCAATATAGCTTGTTTATCTTGCAAGAGAACGTTTGTGTGAATTAATTGATTAGATAAAAATTTATAAAAATTAACTGAATCTATGTTGTTATCTAAATATCCATCTGAAATTAATCTATTACAAACATCTTTGATAGTAGTGGTCATAAAAAGTGTCATTACTATTCCACTTATAGAAAAAATAAGTCCTAAAATATGTTCCAAAAAGCTCGCTTCTACTAATCCAGAAATTAAAAATAGTCCACACGACATAATAAATAATACATAAAATATAATATTTGCAGCATGCAAAAAATTTATCATTAGATTGTTTTTTGAAAACTTATTCCAATTTCTCATCTTAAATTTTGTCTTCATATTGTTCACCAAGCTTTCAAAAATTTTATTTTTCTCTTTCAATAACTTTTTCTTCCATAATAAAAGGGATTTTGTTTTTAGCTTTATTAATCTTTTTATTATAATATTCTTGTTTTAATAAATCTTTTCTATTATGTTCTTTTTGTTCAGCATTAATTAGCTCTTGCTTTAATTCTGAAAATTCTTTATCTATTTTAGCATACTCTCTAGAATCCTTTTTTTCTAAATCATCATAATATTCTGTACAATGTTCAATCAATTCTTTTTTTATAGCAATAAGTTGTTTTTGGATGTATGATAAATTATCATTTGAAATATTTTTTTCAGTTAATAAATCCTCATTTTCTTTAAAGAATTCAATTTTGTTATGGATATCAAATTGTTTCATGATTTTAAATTCTTTAATGTTATTAAAATGCCATTCATACCATTTAATTAGATCTTTGTTTTCTGTAATATTAAATGCAATGTCATCTCGATCGTATGTTCTTATTAATAAATCATTTTTTGTGGAATCAATATAAAAAATTTTAACTTTAGCAATATTAGAATTAATTTTATCTTGAATAATATCAGTACAACCATATATATAATTTTTATTAGTAAACTTTAAAAAATATTTTTTGTTAATGGATTGATTATTAATTAAAAAATATTTGTAAAATGATTCTTGTTCATATTTATTTAAATATTTTTTTTGAATTTTCTGAGAAAACCAACGTGAAAATGGTCTAACCATTGCTGAAAAAAACGCTATTCCTCCACCGATAGTTCCAATAAGTAGTAAACTCATTGCAGTTATAAACCAAGCCTGATAATTATCAGAAGATATAAAATAAGATGAACTATGCATTAAATGAACAATTGAAAAAAATACTAATGGTATTGGTAACATGTCTACTAAAATACAAAGTCCAATTTTTATCTTTTTAAAAACAAGTATGTCTAACATTTTCTTATTAAATTTAAGTTTCATTTTTCACGCTCCTTATTACACAAGATCTGAATTTTATCAATTATTTCAGAAATATTTATTTCATTTGGTACAGTTTCATCAAACATATTAAATTTAAATGATGGTAGTACATCTTTAATATAATCAAAATCAACTTCTTTGGTCTTAATCTCGTTTTGACTGATATCATTAATTGAAATATTCTTTTTAAATAATGTTTGCACATGTGCTTTATTGGTTAACACTTTTATAATATCAGAATAAGTAGTTTTTGCTTTGATATATAAAAGTTTTCTTGTTATTTGTTTGTCTCTTAAAATATAAAAAATATATACTTCATTATTTATTTCATAAGAGTACAATATAGGAGATAAAATCTTAAAATAAACAAATTTATTTATTTTATTCCCATTTACTTCTTTTTTATATAAATCTATATTTTCATTAGTCATTTTGTGTTTCCTTCTTTCTTAATTTAAGCATTATCTATATACTTATATTTTAACAGAAAAAAGCGTACAAGTAAATAATGTACGCTTTTAATTTTTAGCTTCAATAACAGAAGCCTTTATTAACTGTTCTTTTATTTTAGAAGTTTCAATGTTATTACCATAATTTTCAATTGAATTATAATACGAATTATTGTTTGGATCAGACATAGACTGGACATATTTTTGGTACACATCATTTAAATCATTTTTAAATTGAATTACTTTCTTTTTAAGACGGGTAACATCATCATTATTTTTATATTTTGCATCAGTAAGATAACTATAATTATTTCTAATGAAATCTATTTTATCTTTACATTCATAATAATAATCAATTTTAAATTGGTTATCATAGTTAAATAACCATTCTAAGCAAAATAACAAATCATCTGGTTCATTATGACCAACACGACACATAGGTTCTAATGAGTCAATATCATTTTCTTTGATTATAAAACCATTTTTAGAAGCATTAACTAATTTGATATAAAAATTTTGATTAACATTATCACAAATTAATATATTATGATAAAAGGATATTTTTTCATCTTTGAAATAAGATAATATATTTTTATCATTTTGATAGTATTTATTAATATTTTCAAATGAAAATTCTATATTATGTTTATTAAATTTTTGTACAAGAGCATTTACTATTGCTTGATCAGTATTAGAATAAGTTCTTTGTCCTATTTTAGAAAATATCTTTTTATCTAATAAAAAAGCTAATGGAAATGTAATCACATTAGTTATGAGATATCCAATCACCAAACCCAATGTTACGTCTATTATGCCATATTTTGAAATAAGCGAACCAAGTTCATTAAAATTAATATCAACGAGATTAAATATTGCAAATATTATATAAGGTATATATGTAATTAATCGTTTGTTTTTTAAATTTTCCATGTATTATTCTTCCTTTTATAAAATATATAATCAATAAATGTTAAATTTGTACATATACATTCATTTAAATTCAATAGATTGATTATTAATTTTAATATTATTTGATGTATAATATTTTTTATTTGTTATATAATCTGTTACCGTTGTTAGTGTTATCGTTTGTTCATCATCAGAATTATAATAAATTTTAAGATTATCTTTATCAACAATAACGTATTCATCTGTATCTTTAATTTTTAATCTTAATGTTCCTTTTTTATCATTTGCTGCTGAATAAGATTCAATCATACCTTTTTTATTTGTACTTAAATCAAAAGTTTCTTTTCTTATAATAGCATTTTTGGGGGAGACATGACTTTTATAAAAGTTGGACTTACCTATTGTTAATGAATAAATTGACATAATTACTGTCATAAATCCAAGAATAAATATTAAAGATTTTGCCATAGAATCTGTAAATAAATATTTTGCATTCTTATCTCTGAATTTTAAAATATAATTAAAAAATATACATATTAAAATCAATATACCCATAGTAATAATGATCTTTTTAAAATTATATTCTTGTACTATTTCATTTACTTTGTTTGTTGCATTAATTGTTAAAAGCATATAATTTCTCCAATCATGATTATAGTATCAATTATACCAAAAAAAGATGTACAAAACAATGTGCATCTTTTATTCATAATCTTCATCATATAATTTAGAATCAAAGAAAACTTCTTTTCTTTTACTACTATCTTTCCCCATGAATAATTCTATCGTATCATAGGCTTCCGCTTCATCATTAAAATCATATTGCAATAATCTTCTAGTTTCTGGATTAATTAATGTGTTAGCAACTTGTTCTGGCTCTAATTCACCAAGACCTTTGTTACGAGAAACATCTACAATTTGTTTTTTCTTATTTGATTTAAGTAACGCATTTTGTTCTTTACTAGTATAAGTATAAATCTCTTTACCATTTTTTAAAGTATTAACAAATAATGGAGATATGGCTCTGTACACATACCCTTCTCTAATTAAAGCAGGAGCAAATTTAGCAATAACTGTTAATAATAAATCAGCAATTTGAGCACCATCTGGATCCATATCAGTAGCAATAATTATTTTACCATAATTGCTTTTTGTAATATCAAAATCTTTACCAATACCAGCACCAATACCAGCAAAAATAACTGATAATTCTACGTTTGCCATGCTTTTATCTAAGGTAGCTTTATAAGTGTTAATAATTTTACCACGTATAGCCATAATCGCTTGATAATTTGTATCACGTTCATCTATTAATGTACCAGCAGCAGAATCACCTTCAACAATAAACATTTCAGAATCTTTACCGTGCTTTTTAGCAGCACTTAATTTTTCAGAAACTTTTGATAAAACCTGTTTAGATTTTAAGTTTACTTTTGAGGTTTCTTCTTTTTTACGTTGATCTGCTCTTTGCAAAGCTAGTTTGATAACTTCTTTAATTGTTTCAATACTACGATCAAATTGTAATGGTGCTTGATTGAAAACAATAGTATTCAAAGCATTTTTAGCTTCAGCAGATGTAATTGCTTTTTTAGTTTGACCATCAAATTTTGGAGTCGGATGTTCCATATCAATAATTAATATTAATCCTGGTAAAATATCACGTTGTTCAATCGTATCTTTTGACATATTCAATTCTTTAGAATATTTATTTATCAATCTTGATATTCCAGCATTAAAACCTTTAATAGGTGTCCCACCAAGTGGATTAGGAACATTATTTGTAAATAATAATTGTTTAGAAACAGAATTATTTGTCCAGCATAACGAAATATTTGCTTTAATAACTAATTCATCTTTAACTTTTGTTAACGGATTAATAATTGGCTTTTTAGTGTTATATAACCCCTTAAATGAAAATATTGGTGTTATTCCTGTAACATTCATATCGCTTTTTATCTTTTCTACATAAGAAGCAATACCACCTTTTTCAGAATAAGTAGCCGTATCATTGTTCTTTTCATTTAAAAGATGTACAGTTAATCCTTCATTTAAATAAGTTAATTCATGCAATAGAATTTTTAACTCTTTCCAGTCAAATTTTATACTGTCCCACACTTGATTACTTGGAAACCATCTTACTTCTGTTCCATGTTCAATATCATCAGGCTTCAATTTTGTTTTTGGTAATTCATTATTAATTAATTTAATAACTGGCACACCTGGTTGATCACCTTGTAATTCATATCTATCATGATATTTATACCCATCTCTAAATACATTTACTTCTAACCAATCGGATGTAGCAGTAGTGGCTTTCATACCAATACCATTCTGAGAAGATCCAGGAGTATTAGACCCGAATGACTTTCCTGTGTTTGGTAATGTTAATAACGCTCTAACCACTGGCATTTTAAATTTTTTATCATATAAAGGTGGCATACCACGACCATTATCTTTTACTGATAAAGAGCCATCTTCATGATATGTAACCCATATATCAGTAGCAACGCCTAATAATACTTCATCTAAAGAATTCATAATAGCTTCTTCAGCAGTATGTTGTGGGTTTTCAACACTACCTAGATACATTGATGTTTTATAAAACATATGTTTTAGTGGTTCTAATTGATCAACAGAACTCGCATCATATGCATGTATTTTTTGATTAATATCTTTTTCCATAATAACCTCACTTGTTTTTCTTTCTAAATTATAGCATACTTTTGAAACTTTTAATGAAAAAGAAAAAGTGTACTATGTACACTTTTTTTAATTATTGAATTCCCATAACAGTTTTTGCAAAATCTATGTCTGTACCAGAGTGGTCTCCATCACTTACATATTTAGAAAACTGTGGCTTATATTTTTGAAGATTTGTTTCTAAATAACTTTTTGCTAGTTGTCCATAACCAATAGGTGTCGCAAGATTATCTTCACCAACTGCTTTTTTCATAGAAGAACCAAGTTGATTACTATGTGCATCTTTTAACGTAACGCTATTAGTTGCTACATTAAATTTATCAATCAATATTGTATATGAATTTAATGCTGAAATTACAACAGCATCATTTGCAGTAGATTTATTATTAATTGTCTTATATTTATCAGAAGCTTCTAATAATACAGAAGATTCTGTGTTATAAAAGTCTAACAAAAGTTGTTTTTGTTGCGTAAACACATATTCACCAGAATAATCTTTTTCAACAGCTATTCCAAAATTCTGTAATAATTCTGGTAGATAAGTTTTGGGATAAGTTTTATCTGGTAATGTCTTAGGAGTTTTTGTATATAAAACACTGTTTTCACGATTTAATGCATAATATGCATAAGTCCAGCCAATATATACTTTTGGATCAAATTTCGATACAGTTTCATTTTTTCGAACATTTGATTGTTCAACCCAAGTTGGTACATTCATAGCAAGAAAAACAGATAAAATGGTCAATAATATCATTGAACCAAATGTTAAAATTCTTTTACCCATTATATTCTCCTTATTTGTTTGTATTAGTCAAACCAAGTTCACCTAACTTATTGGTTTGCCAATCATCAGCAGCTTCATTTTTATTAGTATCTTTATTCTTAGCTTCTACAACTTTTATCATAGGTTGTACAGTAGTTTTATCAACTAATGCATACTTTTTAGATATGTCATCTGTGTGTGACTTTACATCAAATTTAGCATTAGATGGATTTAGTCTTACTTGTGAAGAATATACTTTCATATCATATAAAGTATCTAATAAACTAGAATAAAATGATAGTACACTATTAATTGAATCATCTTTTTTATATGCAGCTAATAATTGTGTATAAGAATATACACCATTATTAAATGGAATTAATAGGTTTCTATTTTCACCCCATGCAGTTAATGAATCAACACTATCGTTAACAGAATCAATGTCTCCATATAAAATATTAATTGACAATTGTAAATCTTGTTCAACTAAAATTAATTTCTTATTCTTTTCTTTTTGAGTTAAATTAGGATTATCTCTAATTGTTTGAATTAGGGTAATGTATTGAAAATAATTTAACTTTTTACTTGAATCTGTATTTGCAGTACTTAACAAAGATGCAACTTGTGAATCTTCAGCTAATGGAGTGAATTTTGATGAATCAGTAAAAGAATAATAATAATATCTTAAAAAGTCTGCAAGCTCAACTTTTTCAGTTTGAGATATTGGCTTTTTTAAAGATTTAACATCAATACTACCATTAGCATCAATCCCCTTATTAGTTTTATCAATAGATGGATAATCTACCTTTTTATAATTCTTATCTAAAGAAACTGATAACGGTGTTTGTGTATATGATTGTTGTGTTAAAGGAATAATATTTCCTAGTCGTGCGTGTACAGAATTAAATACTTCTGTATCTATTTTGGACTGTTCTTCCTTTTGATCTGCACTTTTTTCAAATGCAGGGTTATATCCAATTGCGTGCGTATTATTATAAATAATAGATGGCACAGTTAATAAAGTGGATAATAATATTAATTTGATATATCTATTTTTATTTGTTTTCATATTCTAATTCTACCGCATTTTTATTTTTTTTTCGTTTTCCAAATAATATTACAATTATTTGAACCCAATATATGTTTAACATAATTAATTGTTTCAATGTCGTTTGAAATTCTTAATCTTTTAATGTCTTTAGTACTATTATACACTTTATCTTGAAAAACATAACTCAACTTAATATAATCATCCATAGCATTTTTATTTGACTTATTTAATATAAGTTCTAATTCTTTAAATGCTTCTTTATAATTATTATTCAAATTAATTTGAAAACTATCAATATCACGAGTGACAATTCTCTGATCAGCAGAAACAATACTATTAACAATCACTTGCTTACCTTTTTGTACGTCTCCATTAATAACCACGACTTCATTTTCTTTTACAAATCTTCCAAATCTTTCAAAAGCTTCTGGGAATACTACTGCTTCAGTTGAACCACTAGCATCTTCTATTTTAATAAAAGCCATAATAGTATTTTTTCTAGTCATAATTTGTCTAACTTCTGTTATAACAGCAATTAATTGATTACCAAAAGATAAAGTCTCTAAATCAGATATTTTCACATAATCTACTAAGTCTTCTTTTTGATCACTATATAAATCTGCTGGATGACCAGAAATATAAAAACCAGTGTAATGGTGTTCTTTTTCAAATAATTCTTTTAATGGCATTTCATCAGTAGTTAATGATAAATACTTATCAAAATAAACTGGCTTTGTTTTATCAAAAATTAACTCATCTTGTGTTTTAAGCAATGAATATAAGCTAGTTACTTTTTCAATTTCTTTAATTTTAGAAGCTCTACTTCCTGGAAATACATCTAGAGCACCAGAATAAATTAGTCCTTCAATGCTACCTTTATTCAAAGGCTTATTTTTTTGATTACGAGCCATTCTAGATAAGAAATCATAATAATTTTTAAATTTACCACGCTTCTCTCTTTCTTCAAATATTGAAGGTGCTTTTGTAGCAACCATTCTAATTCCACCTAAACCAAACCGTACATTATTTCCTTCAACAGAGAATATATCTGAGCTTGCATTAACAGAGGCACTAGCAATATTCAAGCCTCTTTCCTTATAGATATTAATAAAACGCATAATATCATCAGTATCTTTTGGATGATTTAAGTTAGCAGCGGCATAATAAGGCGCATAATAATAAGCAAGGTAAGCCATAATGATAGTAATATGTGCATAACCAGCCGCATGTGATTTATTAAATCCATAAGCGGCAAAAGTTTCAATATCTCCCCAAAGCTTTTCTAATTCATCAAAAGAATGTCCCATTTTCAAACCACCAGGCATATCTTTTTCTTCATCCCCATAAATAAACATCTTCTTTAACGCTGGTAAATCATCTACACGCTTTTTACCAATTGTTCTACGTGCTAAATCAGCACCACCAAGAGAAAATCCTGCTACTTGTTGTAATAAAGCCATAATTGATTCTTGATAAATTAAAAGCCCAAATGATCCAGATAAAATATCTTTCATATCTTCAACAACATAACGAATTTGTTCAGGATGTAACGCATTTCTAACGAATTCATCAATATATGCCATTGGACCTGGTCTGTACATAGCAATACCTGCTACAATACGGTTAAAAAAGTTTTCATTATTTGCTTTTTCAATAGAAGTTTCAGAATCATCTACATCTTCCAATGATCTCATAATAACATCTGTCATGCCACTTGATTGCAATTGGAAAACATCACCAGTTCTACCCTTTTTTAAATGTTTGTACACATTTAAATCAGTAGGAGCTTTTGATAACAATTCTTGCATAGTTAACGGTGTTTTCCTGTCACTATGTTTATTAATATCATTAATTGTATCATTAATAACGGTCATTGCTTTAAGCCCTAAAAAGTCCATTTTTAACAATCCATTACTTTCAATATGAGTATATGATGTTAACATTTCCATTTGACCAGTTTTTTTAGAAAAAGCAAATGTAGTTGGTAGAAAATTAATTACTTCTTGTGGCGCAATAACATAACCAGATGCATGCTGTGATAAATTGTTAACAATAAATTCTAATTTTTTAGCATGTTTTAATACTACAGCAACTCTTTTGTCCTTTTCCAATAAAAGCTTGAATTCTTCTACTTTTTCAGTATCAGCAATAGTTGCTTTTAAATCATCTGGAACTAAGCCTGCTAATTTTTCACCAAATGATGGATCTGCATAAATACCACGAACCACCGCTTTCAAAACAGCTTTAACTTTCATTGTTCCAAAGACGGCAATACCAGCAACTTTTGATTTTAACGGAGAAGTTTCACCATTGTTATAGTAATCTTGTACATATTCAATAACTTCTGCTCGTTTGTTGTCTGGTATATCAACATCAATATCTGGCATTGATACTCTTTCAGGATTTAAAAAACGTTCAAAAATCAAATCATATTTAAGGGGGTCAATATCTGTAATTCCCATTGCATAAGAAACTAATGAACCAGCGGCAGAACCACGAGCAGGACCAATAGCAATTGGTGCTGGATCAAAACCACTTTTATCTAAAAACTTTTTCCAACGATTAACTGTATCTTCATCATAACTATCATAATTTCTTTTTGCATAGTTTACGAAATCAGCGACAATCAAAAAATAACCTGGAAATCCCATTTTTTCAATAATATCTAATTCATAATCTAATTGTTTTGTATATTTTTCTGGCACATCACCATTCATTCGAACAGAAAGACCTTTTTTAGATAAATACTCGAAATATTTAACTTCATCTTCAAAATTATCTGGAACAATAAATTCAGGCATGAAGTTTTCTTTAACTTCTAAACTATAAGTCTCAACTTTGTTATATATTTCAATTGTGTTATCTGCAATTTCTCCAACATTTAATTTTTCAATATCTTCATTGGTGTGGAAAAACCAATTTTCACCATCTAAATGCCAGTTATTAAACCCTACTTGTTGCTTTTGTCCTAATGCTTGTAATACTTCTAAGGTATCAAAATCATCTTTATTAATCATGTGGTAATCATTGGTTAAGATGGTTTTTGTATTAGTAGATTCTGCTAACTCATAAATTAGATCATTCATATCATCATCAGTATCTGTATGGCTTTGAATTTCTAAATATACATCTTCAGGATTAAAAATGGTTTTCAAATTCTGTACATAATCTTCTGCTTTTTTTGTTGAAGAATTAAATAAAGCTTTATTAATAAAAGAATTATGATATCCATGCAATACAATAATATCACTCATATCAAATTCTTCAAAATCTGAAAGATAATTATATGGTCTTACTAACTTAGAATCTTTATTTTCAACAGTAATTCTACTTGCAGCAATAGATATTAATTTTGAAATTGTATTATAACCATTTCTATTTTTAGCAATTAAAACTAAATGATCATATATATCATCATCTTCTTTTTCATCTTTAATATATAGTTCGACACCATTTATTGGCTTTTTATTTGCCTTGATCATTTCTTCATTAAAATCAAATAAACCATACCCAACAGCATGGTCTTCTAATCCAGCAGATACATCAGCTTTAGATACAATTTCCTTAACTTTTGCCATAGAATCTAACATAGAAAATTCAGATTTCCCACGTAATTCAATAAAAGTAATAATATCTATTGTGTTTTCGTCTATTACTTTTACAGGATAACGATCTTGATTATGGTTATCAAAAAAATCTCCTAATTCAATAACAATTTTGGTTCCATTTTCATCAAATAGCCCATCTTTTGTTACAAAGTACTTATTTTCTGTATTTAATTTTTCGTGTGTACTAAATTTCATTAAATATTATTCCTCAACTTTTCTTTTATACTATCTCTAGTATACCAAATTTCACTACTTTTATCTATAAATATATTTATATTATATGAAACAAAAAAACAAAACATAATTAACGAATAATTTTGCTTTGTTTTTTAAAATTGTTAATTTTCATTTTTATCTTTTTCTGTACTTGAACTACTATTAGATGAAGATTCTACATTAGATTTTTTAGTATCAGATGAAGAAGAACTAGATGAAGACTCTGTCTTTTCTTTTACATAATAAATGCCACCAGAAATCTCATCGCTATTAATAACAAAACTCTTAACATCTTTATTTTGTAATTTACCATTCTTATCTACATATACAACTGTTGCTCCATTATTAAATGTTTTAATAACAGTTTTATCATTTTCATCAATCTTATTTGGTGTAAATGTATTATCATTTGCCATTGATTCATTTAATTTATCTAATTGCTTTGAAATAGCTTTTTCTGACTTACTTTGTTCTTTTTTTGTATCAGAAACAGAATTCTGATCTTTCTTTAATGAAGCTTGTTTTGCTTTTAAATCCTTTTGATCACTAGCAAGTTTTTTCTGATCATTTTTAAGTTTTAATTGCTCTTTGTTTAATTGTGATACAGAAGTTTTACTTGCCATTTTTTTATTTGAACTATTTACTTGTTGATAACCTAATCCACAAGCTACAATAATAATTAATAACAGCATTCTGTGCTGAGGCTTCTTTTGAAAAACCATTATTAATAATAAAATGACCATAAAGATTACAATAATATTTGGAATAGTTAATTGTTGCAATAAATTCATATAAATACCTTCTTTTTTCTATTTAATACTCTTATTATACAGTATATTAAGCATTATTGCAAAAACTAAATCAAATATTGTGAGATTTTATCTTTATCTATTTCTTTAATTATTGGTAACTTTTGATGGTTTTTAAAGAATTTTTTTAAAATTAAAGGATCATCAATCTGTGAAATCATTGTTATATAACTAATTTTATTTGACTTTAATAACTCTAATTGCTTTACATTTAATTTAATCGTTAGATAACAAACAAACTCTTCATTTTCTTTTACTAAATAAGCAATATATTTTTCTCCTTTATCTAAATAAGTGAAAATATTACCTGTATCGTTTACTGTACTGATTTTGTCTAAAATTTGTAATTTCATATTTTTCTCCCTTTTATTTGTTCTCTTAATTATATAACTAATGAATGTAAAAATGAAGGCTTAAATTATTAAAAAATGTAAAAACCTGCTATAATATATATACAAGAAAAAACAAAGGAGGTCATATTAACATGATTAATATATACACAAAAGACAAATGCATTCAATGCAAAATGACAAAGAGTTTATTTGATAATTTACATATTCCATATAATGAAATTAATGTAGATTCAGAGCCAAAAGAGCTTGAGAATTTAAAAGCTCGTGGCGTTAAGAGAATGCCGTTTGTAGAAACAAAACAAGAAAGTTGGAGCGGATTCCAACCATCAAAAATTCAAGGTCTTGTTTAACAGGAGTTGAAAATGAAAAGTGATGAAGATAATTATGATGGTATTTACGACACACTAAATGATGCAATTAAAAATCATATTAAAGAATTCTATTATAATTTTGGATTTAATTCTAATTATGTACTTGTTCATAATATATATATAAAAATTAGGAAAATGGGACATAAAGTAAATTATACTTTAAATGATAATGGTGTGCAATTACACGTTGTAATTTAAAAATAGAAAGAAGGACTATATGGGAATTAAAATATTTTTAGATGATGATGCAATTTTTCGTCAAGAACCAAATGGATTTATTCGCTTTTATAATGGAGAAGATTTAATTAAATTCTTAAATAATAAAAGTGAAAATGATGAAATTGAATATATATCTTTTGATAATGATTTAGGTACCGATATTATGGAAGGTTATGATGTAATTAAGTACATGATGAATAATAGTATTGAAGCAAAAGAATACAATGTCCATTCAGCTAATAATGTTGCTGCTTCCAGAATAAAAAGTTATATTGAATCAGCTATTAAAATGGGTGTTGTTAACAAAGCTAAAATTACTATGTTTAATAACAAAGAATTATTAACTAAATTTAATAAATAATAAAAAGATGTACATGATTTGTACATCTTTTTTTGTACATAAAAAAAGAGTATAGAATATACTCTTACAATGCAAACAAATAATCAATTGCTTTTTGATCATCATCTGAATAATTACTAGATGGACTAAATACAATCTCAGATATTTTTTGTTTATTTTTCATAAATTTATTAATAAAATTTTCTCTTTCATAAATTAAACTATGATTAATTAAATCTACAAAATCAACTCGATATTTGTTATCTGTTTCTTCTAATTTTAAAGGATTAATATCTTGATTACTTTTAAAAAAATAAGCAACACGATCATTAGTAGTTTGATAATTAAGACCAAATGCCATTGAAGAAAATAGATTAATAAACGAACTATCAGTAATTTCTGATAACAATGTTTCGCCCAAAACAGCACCTTTTAAAACTTTATTATTATTCAATCTTTTTTGATAATAATTTTTTTCATATGTTTTTAATTTGTTAAATAAAACTTTTTGACATAATTGTACTGCTTGATCATCAAATGTATTATTAAATATTTTTTCAGCAAGTTTTCCATTTTTTGAAAATGTTTTACTAATAAAAATAGTATCATTTGGCAACAAATAATTAATAAATTTTTTTAAACTAACAGAATAATAAATATGATTCGCATTAACATTATTTTTAAAATAATCAGAATATTCCTTATAATTTTCACGTTTTATAGTTTTATAAATTAATTTCAAAAAACAATCACTGGAACTTTCAACTGTTTGCTTCATTTCAGATAACAACAAGGCTTCTTCTGCTACATTATTATGAATCATTTTTCTCCTTCTTCCTTTTTTTATTAATTTAATTATATAACAAAATAAAAAAAGTGTACTATTTTTATGTACACTTTTTTATGTTTATTCACTTGTTGAGCTTGTTGTTGCTTTTTCTAGACTCTTAACGGCAGCCTTACCCAAACTATCTTTTCCAACAATATTCAAATCTTTTACCAAGTTCTTTCCAAAGTCTTTACTTGTAGTAGTAGAAGAGTTTTGTAATGCAGTCTTGATATTAGCTTTTTCATCGTTGTAAGAACCTTTCTTTGTCTTAGCCTTTAACAAAATGACAGCATATTCTTTCTTACCATTTGAAGCTGTAACATTGGTCTGAACAACTGTACCATCTCCAACATTGCCATTATAAATGGCTTTTACATCATCTGCATTAAGTGCTGTTGTTTCAGAATTAATAACACTTTCCACAAATTCATTCTTATCAGAATATGTGGTTACTTTATCAGCACCAGAACCAGAAGTTTTATTATATGCATCTAATGCTTTTTGAGCTTCTGCTTTTGTTTCAAACATCTTAACAGTTACAGATTGATTAGGAATCCAAGAAGAATATTCTTTCTTAACAGTTGAATCATCAATTTTCGACTCAATATACTTTTGTAATAGCAAAGTATATCGAATTGCATCCTTGGCATCTTGATTAGATGTAAATCCTTGTGATGTTAAATAACTAGACCATTTAGCACTTGTAGAATATGTTGCACGTAATTGAGCATATTCTGTGTTAACTTTAGAATCAACACTCTTTGAACTATATTTTTCATCTAAAGCCTTTTTAAGGACATTTGTTTTATATTGTGAAACAACTGTACTATTCTTAGATAAGTCTTTAAGTGTTTCTTCTTGTGTATAAGATTTGCCACCAATAGTTACTGTAGCAGGCTTAATTGCTGAGCTGATTCCCCAGCCTGCAAGTGCTCCTACAATAGCCACACCTACTGCTGTTCCTGCAATAACCTTTTTAGCATAAGCAGATAAAGTCTTATCCACTGGCTTAATTTCTGTAACATTTGAATTTGTTGTTTCGTTATTTGTTGTTTTATTATCTTCTGTCATTTTTTTACCTTTTGTCTTTTATTGTGTAAGAGGATTATCACCAATGATCATACGCAATTTGTGCTTTGCATCTCTTTCTATTTTATTAACTTGTGCTGTTGTTTTAACACCAATAGTTTCTGCAACTTGTGTTTTTGTTACTCTTTTTTCTGCAGAGTTACTAAAACCATTTAATTGCATTATAACATACTTTTCTTCTTTTGTTAATTTATCAAGAGCAAAATACAATTTTTTAATTGCATCGTTTCTTTCCACTAAATAATCAGTTGGTTTTGTTGTATCTTCAATAAAATCTGCAACTGTACTGTTTGTATCAGAATCACCACCTTGATCCATTGGACTTTCGAATGATAATGGAATTAAATTAGCTTGCAGCATACCTTTTAAACTATCAACTTTAATATCAAGATATTTAGAAATTTCTTCAATAGAAGGTGTTCTCGCTAAATCTGTTTCAAGTACAGTTAACGCCTTTCTATATTTGGAAACTAATTCTGATAATTTGATTGGAATTCTTACTGTTCTTGATGTTGTAGAAATATATCTTGTAATATTTTGTCTAATCCACCAAGAAGCATACGTAGAAAATTTATTTCCAGATTTTATATCAAATTTCTCAATTGCTCTAAACATTCCAATATTCCCTTCTTGAATAAGTTCTGAAAAAGGAACAGCACTATTTTGATATTTTTTAGCAATGGAGATAACTAATTTTAAGTTTCCTGTAATTATTTTATCTCTTGCTTCAATATCACCAGCTTGCGCTTTTGTTATTAATTCATATTCTTCCTCTTTTGTTTTCAACATTTGTGTCTTATTGACATCATTAAAGTACTGTGTGATTGTGTCTAATTGCATATACTTGCACCATATCCATATTTTTCCTCCTTCTTACTATTATAACATTCCAATATTAAGTGTATATTAAATTTTTATAACTGTCAAATTTGACTGTTTTTAATAAATTTATACATTCTATACCATCCTTTATATTTCTGATGATTTAACATGTACTTACTTAAATGTTTCTTTTTCCAACGATTCCTTTTTCTTTGACGATAACGTTGTGATGGATTCATAGGATGTCCATCTTTTGATCCATTATAACCATTATAGTAACTATTAAATAACTTTACATATTTTTTCTCTGCTTCTCTTCTTAAAGTAAAATCATTTTCTTTCATAATAAAAGCTACAAAAAATTCATCAGCACCTAATTTTCTAATCTCCCTATCAATGTATTGAGTGGGATTATCTACATTAGCATGCTGTTTTAATCTCTTAATAACATTATTACTCTCACCAATATAAGGGTATAATGTATTTTTATTGAAAATTAAATAAACACCACCATTATTTTTAGTTTTATGTGATTTATTCAATAAGACTGATAATGGTATTGTTTTATAAGATAATAATAATTTTTTCCTGTAATAATTAAATAATAATTTCATATCTACCTTTTATTTTAATAGAAAAAAGTTACTTCTTTAATTTGAAGTAACCTTTCATTTCTCAATCAAATGATTATATTTTCTTAATAATTCATTATAAGCTAATACTAACTCTGTGTTTTCTTTTTGTAACGTAAAAAAGTTTTTACTTAATTTCTGATATTCTTGTTGCATAATTAAAGACTCTTTTTCAATCTTTTTTGCTTTTAGTTTATCATTACGTACATTATAACCAACTTCTACTGTGTGAAATTGATTTATATAACTAGCTTCAATTGAAGCTAAAACAGACGCATCTACATTTTGGATTATTATGCGATAACTAAAAATTTCAGGATTAATATTTAAAGCTTTATCAATTTTACTTCTGGAATTGTTCATATGTTCAATATATCTTTTTCTCAAATTAATTGATTGTCCAATATACATATGACCAGTTTCTTCATTAATATAAGCATATACACCTGTTGTTTCCGGTATTTCTTCTGGATAACTATTTAATTCTAGTACATTATAATCAGTTAGTATATTCATAACTTAATCCAATTAGAATAAAATAATATAACCAAGCAATACTACAATTGCAACTGCACAGCCAATAAGAACTTTCTTATTCTTTGCTGTCTTTTCAGCTTGACGTGCTTCTTCTTCGCTTTTCTTCATGATTTTACCTCATATTTTTTATTTGTTCTTTTATATTATAATATAAAATATTTTTTTAGTCAAATTGAAATTAATGCATATGATTATATAACATTAAACCTATCCATACTACAGTTAACCCTGCTAAAAAGTATAATCTTATTTTTCGTTTTTTAGTATTTTTAGATTCATCTACTTTAGATGAATCCTTTTTCTTAAGTGGCTTTTTAGATTTTTTTAGTTCTTTTTTACTTAACTTTTTTTCTTTTGGACTTGGTTCTTCGTCTTCTTCATCTTCATTAAATTCATTGTCAAAATCTTTTTCAATTTCATCTTTATCATCTTCTTCTACAAATTGATGTTTATTTTCAACAATAGGTACATCTCGACTAGGGTATTTAGAATTCAATTGATTAATTAATTCATCACCCTCTTTATCAGAATCAATGAATTTTTTCAATGGATCTTCTTTTGTTTCACGTTCTTTTTCTGCTTTTAGTTTGTTTTCTTCAATAATCTGTTCTGGTGTTTTTAGTTTTTCTTTAACCATTCCTAATTCCTCATTATTTTTAATTTGTTTACATTTAAAATAATCTGCCTCTTGTTTAAATGAAAGTTTTCCACCAGAGTCTAATATTTTCTGATAAAAAAGTATTTTTATATCAAAATCTTTTAAATCAAAAAATGAAATACGATTATATCTTAGTACATCTTTTATTTCCTCTAAGTCTGTAATGTTATTCTGCATTTCAAATTTAAGCTCCTCCTGTATTAATTACAAGATAATTATATATATTATAAAAGGTATTTTAAAATAACAAAAAATAACATACCAAATGCAAATGAAAATCCTAAATTAATATAATATTCCTTTTTAGTCATTAACACAGACGTATCATTTAAATATTGATCTTCTTCTTGAATTCGTTCAGAAGTTTTATCAATAAATTTTTGTAATGAAGAAGATGTATCTTGTACAGTCTTGTCAAGAATTTCTTTACCAGAATCAACAGTCTTTGCTGCTTCTTCTGCAATAGCCTTATAACGTTCTTTTCTACTTAAAGATTCTGCTGTTTCTGGTTCTTCATCAGGGTTTTCAGCAACAACTTCCTTATCATCATGCTTTTCTGTGCTAGTAGCTTGTTCATCATGATGAAAAAGTTGTTGCTTATCATCAATAGATTTTTGAGTTTCATCACTATTTTTTTGATCTCTACTTGGGAATAGATCTTCTGATTCTACATAGTCTCCAAAAACACTTTTTGGCTTTGAATCATCTGTTTTATCAGAAGATTCCAATACAGTATTTTCTGTTGGCGTATCTTTTCCATCAGTACTTTCAATAACATCTTTCTCTTGTACAGTAGAAGATTCTGATGTTGTCTCTTTTTCATTTAAAGTATCAAGTTTTTCTACTAATACTGCTTTAAGATCATTTTTCTTATAATCAATCCCTTTTTTATCAAGTAGTTCCATCAATTCTTTTTTTGTCTTTTTGTTTAGTGTATTTGTCATATTTTTTCTCGCTTTCATCTTTATATATTTTAATTATATCATATTGAATTACATTAATCAATAAAGGGAATAAAAAAAACGCTATATAGCGTTTTATAGTTTAATTAATTTTAATACCAACCAGTAGTATTAGAATGAGCTAAAGCATTTTCAGCAGTTCCATAACGTTCTGAAATATAAGATTTCATAGCGTTCAATTGATCATTATAATCTGTTGAATTTCCACCATAAATTGCTCTTGCTTGTGGTGATAATTGACCCAATCCATAATATTGACCATTAGTTGCGTTAACATTTCCACCAGATTCACGAGCAATTAATGCGTTTAAAGCATCAGAGTTTGTAGTGGATGTTTGAGTGGTAGTAGTTTGAGTCGTTTGTGCTGGCTGTGCTACTTCTTGTGTGTTTGTTTGTGTGTTTGTAGAAGCCGTTGTATCTGCTTGTACAGTTGCTTGTGTAGTAGCTGGTTGTGCTACTGTAGTATTTGTAGTAGCCTGTGCTACTGGTTCTTGTACAGTTGCTACTGCCTGACCATTTTCAGACAATTTTAAAATATCTCCTGCATAAATTAAAGTATTAGTTTCCGATTTATTGTTTGCAGCTTCGAATTTGTTTAAGTCAAGATTATGTGCTAATGCAATACTCCATAGCGTGTCTCCTGATTTAACTTCATACGTTGCTGTATTATCAACTGTATCAGCACTAGCAGATTGTGTTCCAATAAATGGTACAATAGCTGCAACTGCTGCAACACTAGCCAATAATACTTTGTTCTTTGCGTTATTTATTTTATTGTTTGTTTTTTTATTATTTATCATATTCTAATAATAACTTATTATAATTACATACAGGTTTTGGCATGATAACAATAAAAAAACATTATTACATAAATATTACAATAAAAAAGAGTACATAAATTGCACTCTTTTTTTTATTTTATTGAGAAGTTTTAAAAGTTACTGTAGGTGTTGCTTGTTGCACTAAAATAGCATTATTATCACTTGCATAAATTTGATAGCCTGCCGTTGGCTGACCATACTTATTTAAATTAGTAATTGTAGTTTGTAATGCGTTAACAGCATCAGTTTGTGTTGATTTTGAACCATTCTTGTATGCAGAAACAACATTTTTCTTTTGTTGTTCAAGGACAGTTTGTAAGTCTGAAATTTTAGAAGCATTAGCTGATTTAACTTCATCACTTACTTCATTCAATTTATTAGCTTCATACGTAGCACGTTCTTGTTTCTTAACTAATAGAAGATACGAATATTGATCAGATATTTGTTGTTGCAATGAATTAATATCATTATTAAATTCTTGTACTTTAGCCTGATGTTTAACATCATTGTTTAACGCCTTAGCTTTGGTAATTAATGATTGTAGAT
Organism: Amiota albilabris; assembly: GCA_037040105.1. Taxonomy (NCBI): domain Eukaryota; kingdom Metazoa; phylum Arthropoda; class Insecta; order Diptera; family Drosophilidae; genus Amiota; species Amiota albilabris. The sequence continues at coordinate 126,596 of JBANCV010000020.1, forward strand.
TTTCATATTGATTAATATTAGTAAATTCTGTACTATTAATATTCTGTAAGGTTTGTTGTACCTTATTTTCACGATTTTGTTCTTCTTTTTCACTTAAACCATATAAGATACGATAATCTTGACTATCTAATCTTGCTTGGTTTTCATTTTGTACATTTGTAACACGACTTTGTTCTTGCTTTAATCTTTCTGCTTTTTGATCTGTAACAGTAACATCATCATCTGCAGTTTTATACAAATTATCACCATTTTTTGTTACGTTTGATGGTTTTGTAAAGTCTTTTGAAGCTTTCCCAGCCAATAATTCTGTCTGTACAGCCTTATTAACACGCATTGCTAAGGATGATTCATAATCAGTTAATAATGTACCATTATCATTTCCAACCCAAACAGCAGTTGAATAGTATGCAGTATTATGAACAAAGTATACATCCTTATCTCCATCTGTTTGTCCAGTCTTAACAGCTTGTAGATTGTGTGGATAATTGTCTGCCAAAGCAGGAGCAAACACAGTAGGACCAATTCCAACAGACTTCATAACATCTAACATCATATATGAAGCAGAAGGGCTATAAACATTTTTCTTTTCATGAGAATTTGTGTACAAACTCAATCCAGAATCAGCAGATGTAATTTTAAGAACGTTTGATGGCTCATAATAAGTTCCTTGATTTACTAATGTTGAATATGCACCAGCCATTTCAGTAGTTGAAACACCATTAGTAAATCCACCAATAGCAATAATATAATTATTATCTTCTGGTGCCAAATGACTAAATTGCATTTCTGCTAATTTATTAACAGTTGTAGAAATTGGAGTTTTCATTGCTTCTTTCAAAGCAGGCAGGTTCAACGAATTCACCACAGCATTTCTAATTGTCATATTACCAGAATAACTACCACTGTAGTTATGTACAGATGGAAATTCTGCTAAAGGAGAATCATTAACATTTGATTGTGGTGTATCACCCTTTTCAAATGCTGGTGTATAAGCAATTAATGGCTTTGCGGCAGAACCAGGTTGACGGTAAGATTGGTATGCACGATTAAAGTAATCAGTATCTGTACCACGACCACCGACAATTGCAGTAACATTATGAGTATCATTATCAACTACTGTTAATGCAACTTGCGCATCACTACCACTCATAGCACTTTCAGCAGCATTTTGAACTTTATCTTGTGTAGCAGAGTCAATGCTAGTATAAATATGATAACCACCACCGATAATTTTATCAATTTCAGTTTGAATTGCCTCATTATATGCTTTATGGTAACTATTATATTCATCATCAGTTTTAAATAAATACTTCAATTGGAACCCATCTTTAACAGCTAAATCTTGTGCAGACTTTTGTACAGCAAATGATACAGCATAATTCTTTGAAAAATTAACATCATTTGTGATTGGGGTAATATGCAATTGAATTGTATCTTTTAATGCGTCTTTATATTGCTTTTCAGTTATAGCACCGTTTGTGTACATACTATTTAAAGTAGATTTTACCTTTTCAGCACTTGTTTTTGGATGAGTTGAAGGATCATACAAAGTAGGATTGTTAGTTAAACCAACAATCATAGCAGCTTCTTTAACTGTTAAATCTTTTTGATCTTTATTAAAATAATATTTTGAAGCTGCAGCAACTCCATAAGCACCATGACCGAAATAGCTACTGTTAAGATAACCAGTTAATATTGCTTTTTTTGAAAACTTTTCTGTCATACTTTGTGCAACGACCATTTCACTAATTTTTCTTGAAATAGTTTGTTCCTGTGATTTTAAAATCTTATTACGAGCTAGTTGTTGTGTGATTGTAGAACCACCTTGCAATTGCTTTCCTAAAGCACTCATAACAATTGAACGTAATGTACCATATAAATCTACACCAGTATTTTGATAGAATCTTTTATCTTCAACAGCAACAAATCCCTTACTTAATAATGGATTAGTATTATTTTCTGTTACATATAAATCAGAAGCCGTATTAAGCCTTTGAATTTCTTTACCATTATTATCATAAATAACTGTTGCTTGGTTAGTAGATAGACTATTACTATTTAATAATGTAGTTTTACTATAACCATCCTGAATTGCTTCTTGTACAGTTGAACCATATTTATTCCAAATTAAACCACTAGCAATAAGAATTGCTATAATCGGAACAAAAACAACATAAATCCAAATTCTTTTGTATAATGGCTTATGCTTTTTCTTATTTAATTGTTTTCTACTTAACTGCATCTAAAACAGCTCCTTTACTAATAATAGATGATAATGTATTAAAGTCTGATTTTGACAAACTAATAGCTTTATCACCAGTTAAACCATCTGTAATGTACAATGTATCTCCTGCTTGATCTGTTAAAGAAATCATATTTCCACTTGTCTTAGCAAAGTCACGTAAAACAGTATCTTGACTTAGAATAGGCAGAACACCATTATCTTGTAAAATAGAAGGGGTAGTGTATTCATTTGATGACAAGCTAGTTACTGTTGAAGTTGATGGCTTTGAAACAATTGACAATGAAGCATCTTTCTTATAAATACTTGATTGATTAGCTGAATATACATCAATAGAATCATTACTGACAATTAGTATTTGTTGTACATTATAATTCAATATCTTATCTAATGCAAGATATTCAACATTTGATAACGATTTTACATTGATACTTACATCACTATTGGGACTGAAATAGCCGTTTTTCTTCATAGTATCTATTTTTTTGTTAAAACTATCTTCTTCTGCTTTTTGTGTATCAGCAACATAAGTATTTAATTTATTTCCAATTTTAGTAATTTTAGAATCTAAATCTTTTTTTGTACTTGTTCCATAAGCTTGGTCTACTAATGCTTTTGCAGTATAATATTCACCTAAGTTTTTATCTGTTAATGTACTCAATTCACTATACAATGTATTTGTTTTTGTCATGGCATCTTGTGTCTTGGTTACACGATCTAACACAATAGAATTCTTTTTTAACAATTTTGCTCTTAATGGTTGATTTAAAATGTTATTCAATTCTGTTAAATTCTTTTTTATATCATCTGTTTTAATATCACTTACATTATCTGAATTGTACCATTCATTTGTTTGTGATTCTGCATTAGATTGCAATGAAGCTTGTTCCAAAAGATCATGATTTTTTTCTTCAAGTTTGTTTTTTCTATTTTTATCATGAATATAGGCAATTTCTTTTTGAATAGCCGTAACTTTATCAGTTGAAACACCTTCTTTAACGCTACCTACATATTTATTTTCAATAATTTTATTTGTTTTTTTATCTACGGATTGTACAAAATAATTATCCACTAAAACAAATCCACCAATTTCATATGCAACATACGAAATAATTGGTAAACCAATTAATAAAGATATTAATGTAATGTAAATTTTCTTTTTCATAATAATTCCTTTGTCTTTCTATTAATTATTTTTTGCAATATCCAGTAAATATTTATATAAATCTCCAGTAATATAACAATCATTTAATGAATCATGACTTTGTAATTGATTATACTCCATAGGCAATCTCTTTTTCAAGTTTTCAAGCTTATATCCGCCACGAGGTAAATACGGCAATGTGCTTTTTGCTATCTTTAATGTATCTGCATAATTAATATTTGGTAGTTCTTTATTTAAGCGATTATATTCACTATTCAAAATACCAATATCAAAATTCAGATTGTGCCCCACAAGAAAATCACTAGTTAAGAATTTTTGAATGCTTTTAAATTCTTCTTTAAATGTTTTTGCATTCTTAACATCATCTTCTGTAATTCCTGTAATTGCAGTAGTTTCAGCCTTGATTTTTTGACCATTTGAAGGCTTAATATATAAATTAAGTTTATCTACAATTTTAAAGTTTTCATATTTTACCGCTGAAAATTGAATAATTGAATCTAAATCTTTATTTAACCCTGTAGTTTCCACATCAACAACAGTAAAATCTTTTTTCATATTATTTACATTTGTTACTAATGTAATTGTTTCTTTTTTAATTTGAGTAGCTTCTAAGTTTAACTTTTGATAGCGATGCTTTTTCCAGAACGCTCGATCTGGAATACTGCCATCCTTATCAAATTTAAGAGCGGTCTTAGCATATGTTAATAGCCATTCGGCATAAGTATGTTCAATATTAAAAGTGTACAGTTTATCTAATAAACTATCAATATCTTCATTATTTTTAAATTCTTTTACAATTCTTTTGTCTTGTGTATCTTTAATAGCTTCTTTTAATAAAGCCGTATTAAATGTTTTATCGTCATTAATTTTAATATAATAATCATCATTCTTTGCACTAAATACTGTAGTTTCTGTCATAAATTTTCTCTCTTTATTCTTTTTAATTTTTAATTTTTAATTTTCCATTGTTAATACAACACTTTCAAACATTAAATCTCCCATAATTATTGAAGTAGTAACTCTTTGCTTAGTTTTCCCATTTAAATTCATTGTACTATATTTATAATGTGATAATAAATTTTGGAATAAATAATTTAATACATAAATAATTCTTTTAATTTCTTCTGGTTTTAAATCTGTTACTTCAAATAATAAAGCTTTAGTAAAATTATCTCTTGTATAATATTTTTCACCATATTCTAAAATTTTATTAGTTTTAGGATCAACAATATTAATATATCCATCTAATTCAAGATGACCTTCTAATAAATTATCATCTTTACCAACAAATTGTTGTACCAAATCAATATTTTTAGTTTTATCAACAAATTCTACATTATAAGAATTTTCATTTTGTAGCAAACCATTTAATAGTTCTAAGTCTTCTGGACTAACATCATTATTTTTTTCATTTAACTTCAAATTGTTTTTTAATGCTACAATCGTACTTATTTTCTCTAAATCATTCGGTAATTCTTCAAAATCAAACTCCCCATCTACATCATGCATATGATAGTTATAATTTAATAACTCTCCTATGTTAACAAACAAATTAAGTTTCTTATTATTCATTATGATAAATTGTCTCATTTTCATCCCTTCAACTTATATTCATTAAGTTTTTCACCTTTCTCATTTAATATTAAAACATTTATGTGTGTTTGTACGTTTTCTTTTTTACTTTTGCTTCCACCATCTATTAAATATCGTGGAATATCTTTTGAATTATGAACCATTGTAACAATTGGTGATTCATCATCTTCAATAACTAAATTACTTGGAGTATGTCCAGTAACAATAACTTTATTCAAAGTATTAACATGATATCTATTTTTATTTAATTTAGACATCTTTTCTTTGATTTCATTGTTTTTATCATTTAACATTAATTCATATATTTTAACTCTATAAAAATCATTGTATTCTTTTGTATAAAAATAGCTATCTCTAATCCATAGCAAAGTATTTCTATCTTGTTTATCAATTGGGACATCCCAATCTATTCCAGCATGTACTGCTAAAATATTTTTGATATTAAATGTTAGTGGTAATGTTCTGATAAAATCAATTTGTTCCTTATATTTATAAAGTAAAATATTTTTGACTTCATTTAAATAAGTAACAGGTATATTATGTGCTTTTAATGTTTCATTTCCACCATTATTCATCCAATTGTTAAAATAATCATTATTACCATCAATTGTTTTCAATAAGAAATCATCATGATTTCCTAATAATGCAATAGCTTTATTTTTATCAACTTCTTTTTTAATAAAAGTGATAACATCCATACCTGCATTTTGTTCTTGATTATAGCCATCAATATAATCGCCTAAGAAAATAACTTGTGAATCTTGCTCTAAATATTCAGGTAGTTCTTTTAATTTGTTTAATGCTTTAATATTGCTATGTATATCTGATAAAAAAATATATTTTTTCATACGTTGTTCCTTTTCTTTCTTCTTGTTAATAACATTTTAACATAAATATTAGAATTATTCAATTAAAAAAAGAATAACCATAAGTTATTCTTAAAATGTTATTTACTAAGATCTGGATTGTGTACAGTATGATTATCTAATACATAAAGTCCATAATGCTCAATAATTTTATTTAATTTTTGATTATATGTTACATCAGTAGCATATTTTCTCGTTAATGAAGCAGTTGCATCACTATAACTATTTGTATTTTCAACCCAAGTGCCAGAATAATAATTTGTAGGCATTCCACCTCCTGGACCATAACGTAACAATTTAGCGTTGGCAGACATTGCGAATGCTATGTCATTACTAGGAATTTTGGCAAAGTCAGCATAAATTTGATAACTTTGTCCAGAAGCAGTTTCTTCAGTAGTTAAATAACGAACAGATTGACCATTATAAGAACCTTTAATTCCAAAATAGTTATTATCATTAGCAGCTAATGCAGAATTACCCCAATCAGATTCTAATGCAGCTTGTGCCATTAATACTGATGGATTAACACCATAAGACTTTGCTGCAACCTGTGAACCATAAGCAATTTTATTGAAAAATACTTCATCTTGATCAACTGGATTAGTGAAAAGTTTATCTACAACATTAAATGTTGAACCAGCATAAGCAGGTGAATCTTTTAATGCATTTGCTTGTACATATTTTATTCCTTGTGGCATAAAATCACCATTTGGCAAAACAGTATTAGTTAACTTATTATTTTCATTAAATTTAATAGGAGTTTTTCCTAACTTTGAAATATGCTTATTAACATCTGCAGTCTCTTTTTTTGTTAAAGTAGATGTTTTTGCAACTGATTCAATAGCAGAAGCACTATGAGCAACAGTTAATGAAAAAATTTGAAAAATAAGAAATAAAGTAAATCCACTAAATAGAAGCTTTTTGAAATTATTTCTAAAGTTATTTCTGTGTAAAAATACCATATCATTAAAAGATATGAAAAATGTCTTACTGTTTTTAGATAAAACAATACCTAACTTCTTAAATAATGGGTTCAATACTTTTATTAAAAAATACGGAATAGATGCAAGCACCTGTAAAAATAAAAGTGATAAAGTAAAACTTTTTTGTAACATTGTTGATTTATTCTCATTACGTGTGTTCATGAGAAAACCTTCTTTCTTTTTTTTATATAATATCTTAATTATATAAAAAAAGTGTACAAATTTTGTACACTTTTTAACTGTTATGATTTTTATATTTTTTTAATAAAGAACATTGTCTTTTGTTAATAAAGAAATATGATCACTAATACCCATATTTTCTCTGGTATTTTCTGAACTAATACGAATAAATATTAATTTAGGAATGTCAATCTCTCGAACCAAATTCAATTTAATTGCGGATGGCATTTCAAGTGTCCATTTCCCTTTATTTTCATAAGGGATAAGAAGGCTTACATCTTTTTTAAACTTATATTTTGTTACTGTTTTTATGTCTAAATTATCCAAATTATTTAATAATTGAACAGATGGTTTATAATTAATTGATTTTGCCATAAAACCACTCATAACTAATGTGTATCCATATCTCTTTATAATTTGTTCAAACACCGTACTATATTTTAAAAATGCACTATAATGATTAATTACTTTTACAAAATCTTTATGATTTCGGCATGTTTTTAATTTATTATCTATATACACATCAAAATAGTTATTAAATTTTGTTATTAACTGTACATTATTTGTATTTTCTAATATTGCCGTAATAATATCAACTTTATCTTTTTCAAGAAAATAGATGAGAATCTCTATCATGTTCATATTCGTTGAATATTCAAGCTTTTTAATTAAAATATCTATTGGAATTTTGTTAACATAATTATTAAACATTGCGATTGGAATAAAATCTTGAAATATTAAATAGTTATGATTTGTATCTAATATGATATTTTCAAAAAAATTATCTTTTAAAATTTCAATATATAATTTTTGATAATAATCGTCTAACTTATACTGAATTAACTTAATAATTTCTTCTTTTGAATCAGAAAATAAAACTTTTTTGGTTAACAACCGATTGAATAAAATATTTAATTTACCAACACTATATGCAGGTGAAATTTTTATGCTATAAGCATTCGCTTCATTAAATGTATTAATTTTAATTTGAGGATTATCTTTGATAAAAAATAATTCAATAGAATCAGATTTTTTATTGATTAAATACTGTTGCACAAATGCTTGATTTTCATCTTGTTGTAAAAAATAAATTAATGATTCTACTTGCTTAAATGCTTCTTTACTATATAAAACTTTCTCTATTGTTTCTTTAAATAACTGTACATAATTTTTTACATATTTTTCAATCATGTCAAACCTTCTTTCTATTATTTATAATTTAATTATAGTAAATAAAAAAAGCATATTTAAATGCCTTTTTATTTTTTAATTACTATATGATACATATAAGAAAAAATACTCCTTTGAACGTTACTTTCAGTATATGTATCAAAAAAGAATGATTTATCACTATCTTTTATATACATACCATTTTTTATTAAATGTTTTTTTGCATAATTTTCGAATCTATTATTAATAAATTTTTCATTGTAATCTTTATAAATAAGAATACAACCATGATAAAACTTAAATATACGATAATTATTACGTAAGAAATAAATTGCATCAAAAATAAAAATTATACTTAAAAATACTGTACTAATAATTGAAAACCAATCTGATAATTTCATATTAGGAATTAAAACTAATATTAATAAAAATACAAATATTATATAAAAGATAGTTCTGATAAAGGCTGATAATTTCAAACCTCTAAATTCATTTTTTACTAATTTAAATGAATAGTTTACAGAGCTAGGGCTAAAAAATCCTAAATTATCTAAATTAGAATTATTCATATACTTATATTTTAGAAGATCTTTGTTATTTTGATTAGCAATATAAATATTGTTTTTTTCTTGTACATATTCAAATTCAGTCATATAAGGAGTGTTATTACTAATAATATTTTTAACAAACACGCCCTCTGAAAAGTCTGTTTCCAAGTCCAATGCATTTTCATATTTTTCATAGCTTATCTGTTCATAAAACTGTGATAAATCATTCCAATGATCAATAAATTGCTTATTACTATTATTATTTGTATAATAATCAGCATCATCAGTTGATAAATAATGAATATTATAAATGCCTTTTCTTTTTTCTATAAAGGATATATTCATTTTCTTATATATTTCAAGCAACAATGGATTATTTTCTTGATCATTCACTAGATTAGAACTTTGAATAATTAAGTCTAAAAATTCTTTTTGATGTAATAATTGATTAAAAACATTTTTAAAATCTAATTTATTAAATAATTTACTAAATAAATAATTTGAATAATCAACATCTGTAAGTTTTGTTTTATTAAAAAAAGCAGACATTAGTTTTAATGTATCAATGTTTTCCAAATGAAAGTTATTAATAAATGTATCATAATAAATAATATTTGTTCCAATATCCATATATGTCTTATAAGCATCTTGTAATTCTTGTTCAAATTTTAATAAAATAAAATTAATGAAATCTTTTTTATTCATTTTTAACAAATCATTTATTTCATCATAACTTATTGAAATTGCATAACTTAAGTAAGCTTCTTTAGACTCTATAGAATAACTAAATTCATTTAATTCTGGGAAGTAATATAAAACAATTACCTCATTGTCAATAAATTTGTCCATATCTTCCATAACCGGATCATCAATTTGATCATAAGAAAAGAAGTCATACTTTTTTAATATTTTTCTAATAATATGATAATTATCATCAGAAATTTTGTTTGGTATATCAGTAGCAATAATTATTGAATCTTTTTCTTTAGATATTATCATAATTTTTCCTTCTTTTTTTATTATTTAATGTAATTATAATAGATAAATAAAAAAAAGCATAAAAATATACTTTTTTTATAATTTATATCCAAAATAAATCATACTTAACATTGTATTTAATAAATTATTATCAGTAGTAATTCTTAGTAAACCATCATCCAAATGATCAATACCTAATGGTAGCATTTTAGATATTCTATATAATTTATTTTTATCTTTAGAAATTAAAAATATATTTGAAAATTTTTCAAAATTATTTGTTGAAAAATGATTATTATAGTCTTTGAGAACAAAATATTGTGCCATTGTAAGTAATGTATTAAATGAATATGCATATAAAAACACTAATAATACAAGTATTGAAATAAAAATAATTATACTCTTTGCAATAATTCCAGAAAATAAAGTATAGAATAACAAGGTTAACAAAATATCAATACATGAAATAAATATTGTAGTTATAATCCGTATCATTATAATTTTCTTTTCTTTTTTAATTAAAGTATTTGAATCAATATCATTGAAGCACGTATATTGATAATTATTTGGATCATTTAAATCAGAATGTACATAACTTAAATAACGGAAATAACTTTCATTTTCTGTTAAAATAACACCATTTTTTATATTAATTAGCATTAATGAATTTGGAAAATTTTGATTTAAGTAGTAATCTACATACTTCTTAAAATATAACAAAAATTTATTTTTATCTTCTACACTTTGAAATGTTATTGAAGTATAATCTTTTTCATAATTTACGTTATTAGCATTATAAAATGATTTGAGTATTTTTGTTCTTAGCTCGTTTGATCTATTGTTAGAACTAGCAATTGTGAAAATAAATGAAGAAAAATCAATGTTATTCATTATATAATCATTATGCATAAATATATTTACATAATCGCAAGGAAAATTACTTGTTTTTAGAAAATTTTCAATTTCATTAATGGAAAACAATGCTAATTTATAATTTGAATTATTACTAGCTAAGTAAATTAACATATCTAATTCTTGTTCATTTTTATTTTTCATATAAACATCATAAAATTTTGTTGCTATATCATTAAAAGTATCTATAATATATTTTTCTTGTTCAATTAAAGAATCAAAGCTTTTTAAATCCTGTATACTTAACTGAATATTATAATTAAATTTTGGTTTCATTGTAGTATTATAAGATTCTAATACAAATGATTTATTATCAGGAAAATATGTTACTTGCGTAGGAGAATCTCTTGATAAGATATTCTTAACCAGATCATCATTAATATTTTTAGGTAAATCATTAAAAAGACTTGATAAATTTTTTATATTATTTGTAATCATATGTTCCTTCTTTCTTTTATTTTATAAGTTAATTATATAATAAAAACTTAAATTAAAAAAGTGTACATATGTACACTTTTAATTATTAAAATACTACGTCTGTATAATCAGCAATTGCTTCAGAAAACTTATTAGTTTTTGTTAAAATCATTGCTTGCCTACGTAAAACTGTTCGTGGCATTGCAAATGATGCTTCTTTTGCTGAAACAAATCGACCATCTTTCAATTCAATATCATCATAAACAAACTTTTTTTGATCTAAGTCAAATTTAATAATTGTTGTAGACTTTCTACGACCATAATTATAATGTTTATCCATACTAATACCAAATTCTACCCAATGTTTTGAAACGCCATTTTCATCAATTAAAGCTCCTGGGCGTAAATATTTAAGAATAAAATTCTTTTTATTTAATTTACGACTAGCATACTTTTCAAGAGCATCAACATCAAGAGATAGCAATAATGGCAAAAACTTTGAAAATGCTAATGCATGAACACGTACATCTGGCATCGCACGATGTGCACCAACTAATTTAATATCAAACAAATCAGCAAGTACAGTATTTGTATGTGGAATACCAGCAACGAGACCTTGAAACATAGGTTTTGTATCAATAGCTTGTTCTAACATTTTGTTAGAGTTTTGATTGAAATACCGTTCATAAATAGGTTCTAATACGTTTGGTAAATCATAGCCATTTTTGTTTTGTAGATCATCACCAATATTATGTCCCAAAAACAATGTATCTTTTGAAAACTTCTTAAATTGAATTAATCTATCATATTGAGATGGTGCTTGTGAAACCATTTCATTAGTAATATGTGTAATTTCTTGTACAGAAACTGGAATATTAACTCCTGGATTCATCAATGATTGCATTTCATAATCATTAATTGTTTCATCATCTTGAATACCATCTTGATCAATTTCATTACCTAAATATTTAGTGCCAATAATTTTAACTGCACCAATATCAGTAACACCAGCAAGACCTTCTAAGAACTTACGCTTTGAATCTAATCCAGTTGTTTCAGTATCAAAATCAGTAAATTCTAATCGACCATTTTTAGTAATTTGTTGCTTTGCTAAAGATTGAAAACGTCTTGCCCACTTAACAAATGTTAAAGCTGCTAATGGAACATGTCGCATATAACCAGGAGAACGCTTAATCTTTGGACTAAGCTCTTCTAATGCATCAAACCAATCCATTAACTTCATAGGGTTTAATAGCCGTGACAATGCATCAATTTGATCATTTTGAACGAATTCATCCAATTTATTTTCTTGATACATAAAAGTGCCATTTTCTTGTTGCTTTTTAATTTCTGAAACTTCTTTCTTTAAATCAATACTAGACATGATTTATCCTTCTTTCATTTTTTAAATTAATATTATAATTATAGTCCATAAAATAAAAAAGATGTACAATATAATGTACATCTTTTTTATTAAGTTAAAATTAAGAATTCTTCTAAATTATGGTCTGATACAAATAATGTTCCATCATAACCTATATCTGAAGCAATAATTGTTTTAAAACGATTAATTTCATACGAATCCATATGTGTTTCTGTTTCTTCAATAGAATACAAATCTGCTACTGCTTCTTTTGAAGTAAGCCAAAACCCATATAAAAAATTCCGTTTTTCATCAAATTCTTTTTCAAAATAAGTATATATTTCTTCTAAATTATGAAGATTATAATTTGTTTTCATATAGATCAGAATATCATCATTCATTAATTCATTTGTTTCAAATTCAAAAACTTCAACAATATTAGGATCAATAATTGCACTAATTTCATTATTGCGATACCCAATGTTATTTTTAATCATTTTTATTGTTTCTGCTGTATTATTAAGCATATTAAAGCCTTTCTTTTAATTTATTTATGTTAGTAAGTAAAAATTTATATTCTTTTTTTAATTTTTTCAAACTAGTATAATCCCCATTTTCTAAAACAATATTATAACTTTTTCTTAAAAGTAATATAAAATTATTTAAATCATTTATATAATCTTGTTTTAAAATAATTAAATATTTCTGTTCATTAAAAAATATTTTATATAAATAATTGATATATTCTTCAAATGGCATATTACACATAACATCTGATATTATTAATTGATCATTAAAATAATTATATTCATCATTTGAGTAATTAAATATACAATAATTTGAGATATAAATTTTCTCTTTATCATTTTGATAGTTAAACTTATTCCAAATATTCAAAATATCATAATATTTATCAGTATGATCACCTGGTACATCAGTAGTATAATGATACATTGATACTAAAGAATTAAATCTAGTGACTAGAAATTCTTTGATTTGGGTTTTATCATCTTTTGAAAATGTGTTAATTATTTTTTCAGAATATTCACCCAAGAATACGTTTTTAATAAGATTGAAATCATTTAATAAGTATTTTAAATCATGAGTTACACCAAATAGAATATTGTTATCATATTTAGACCCATGCTTATTAATTAATCCATCATCAATAACAACATCATATAACATTTTATCAATACCATTTTCATAATTTTTCATCAAATAATCAAATAATTTAAAATTGTTATCTTTGTTATTTAAATAAAAAAATATTTGCTGTTTATTTAATAAAGAAAATATATTTGTTTCATCTAATGATAAATCCCCACATAAATCTGCTTGAAAAGTTTTAGTATAAGCTACATGTACTAGATCAATAATATCTTTACAGGTATATTTTTTACCCTTTTCATCACTAAGCTTAATATAATTATTAACGCCTGAAGGTTTAGATATTTGAACAATTTTTTTATCAACATTTAAAAACAAATAATTAATAATTTTATTATTATTAAGTTTTTCAACTAATGATTTAGCAAAATTGGTTTCATTAATATCCATAATGAATTCAAAATTTGATTTGTTATCATTTAATTTAAGCATAAAAACCTTCTTTCTTTTATATATATTAATATTATAGTTTACAATGTACACAATAATGAGAGTTGTTTTATTATTGGATCCACTTCTTTTTTAGTATAAGTTTGATTATTTACTTCTTGTTTTGAACAAGATATTAATAATTTCTTAAATTTATCAAGAGAGGAATTCCCTATTTTGGTAATAAAATATGTTTGCATATTATTATTTGATTTAATTAATTCTTTTAAACATTTACTAGCATTATTTAATGTAATATCATCAATATTAATAAGCAAAGTTGGCAACCATGTAGCATTTTTAATATAATTAAATTTTAAAATATATATTGATTCATCAATAATAAATTTTGTGGAATTAATTTTAATTATTCTTGAAGAAAATAATTCCAGAAGTAATTCAATAACAGAGTCAAGAGGCATTGTAAAAGAATATTCATTGAAGTCATTATATTGAAGTAATATTTTTTTTATTAAATTAAATAAATTGTGTTTTTCAATATCAGTTAATTTATTAAAAAATTGTATGAAGTTTTTATTATCTAATAATAAAAATAGGTTGCTAGATGAACGAAACCTTGTACTATCATATAATCTGGTAAAGTCTTTAAAAATAATGCAATCTAATAATGGATTATTTATTAAACAATAATTATCTATATTATCAAAATCTAAAAATTGTATTGGGATTCTATTCATATTTTCTAGTGCATATTTTTCAATTTGATTTGGAGTTTTGTTCAAAAGTTTTACTATTTCACTACTTGATAATAATGAAACAATATTAGTTATATTAGAATTCAATGCGTTACCTGATAAATAAGCCTGAATAATCATATTATAAATACTTATTGCATGTGTTTTTATATCATCAAATGATATAATTTCTTTTTTATTTGATTCTAATAATTTAATGCCATACCCAAATGGTGGGTTATTTTCTTGTATTTTTTTATTTTTATAATTAAAATATACATGCTTAATTGGTACTTTATGTACAATTTTATCTTTTAATTTAAAAGATAAATTATCTTCACTTAATTTTAAAATATCGTCAAATGGGGTAGTGCAGGAGTTATTGATCATAATATATGCTATTCCTTTTTCATTTATTAAATATATTATACCATAAAAAAAAGACCTATAAGGTCTAAATAATAACATTTTGTTGTATCCATAATTGAATTTTTTTTATAATATTAGATAATTTATCAAAATTTTCTTTATCAAAAGAAGAATAAATTATTTCAATCCATTCGTTTAATGTATTTATATAATTTTTTATATCATTTTGATCATGATACAAAAATATTATATTTTCATTAGATTTAATATTATTATAGAACATTTCTATAAATGGAAGTATTTTATCTTCTAAATGTTCTAATGCATAATCATCATTTTTAAATGTTAGATTAATTAATAAATCATTAAGAACTAACTCATTAGGATCTGTTCCATTAAAAATATAATAATGTCTTTTTGTTTTATATTTATTATCAATCTTAATATCTTTGCTTAATTTTTTTATAAAAGTAAGTATAATTTTTAAAGATTTTGTTCTTGTATATAAAGAAACCCCATTATAATTATTCAAGTGTTTTAGAATTTCATTATATAGTAACTTTTTATCATTAACGTTCAATAAATCATAAAATTTATTATTCTCATTTAATTGAACTATGAAACGGGTTAGTGAATCACCATAACTTGAAAGTTTACTATTAATAAATTTTTCATTAATAATATTAATAGACTTTTTTAAATCTCTTGTGATTAAATATAATATTAATAAATTGATTTTATCGTCTTTAAAATAATATTCTCTATTTTCAATATATTTTTTTAAAGAACCATCAAGACACATAATATTATTGTTTTTATAAAAATATTGAATTGTACTATAATCATTTTGCTTGTAGCGAAAAGCATTAAAAAATTGATGAGACGTCAAAATTTCAGGAATAGTTGTATCTATATCTTTATTTTCAGATTTTAATAATATTTCTAATAATTTAGGATATAAGCTCTGTGTATGAGAAATTATTTCTTTTACTGTTGGAGAGTTTTTTCCTTTATAAACTAATAAATCACATCCAAAACCAGGCTTTTTGCTGCTTAACATATTATTATTGATATTAAAATATATTTTTTTAACTTGTTTCATGTTTTTTTCAATTTGAAATAACAAATTAGGACTTAAATTTGTTTCATTAATATTTTTAACAGCATAAAATGGTTGTACATCATTAATAATCATGATTTATTCCTTCTTTCTTTTTATTATTATTTTAATTATATCAAAAAAGAAAAAAATATAGTTATTCTTTTCTTTTAAAAGTAATATTTAATTTTTTAAATAAGTTAAATAATTCAGTAATAGATTCATCTAACAAAGCATTATTTATTTGTGAATTTTTAATCATTCTTTTCTTAAATTTAATAAGTGCTTTATTGTTATTACACAATGATTCATATAATTTTTTATTATCTGTAATAATGATTAATTCTTTATAGTTAACTCTTAATGGGACAAATTTCTTTAATGTTTCTAATATGATCAGCATTTCTGGATTAAAACTTATTGGTATATCATTGATACGACCACTAATATTCAATGAATTAGATGATAAAGAATCTTTGATTGATGAAGTAAATAAGTTTTGTTTTAAATCTTTAGTGTTAATGTACATATGTTCTATTTCTAAAAATAAATTGGATTGATTATGCCTAATTAAATTATTATCAGAATTATCAATATTAATAACACTTTGGTTGTTGCTATTTATCCGATTTTGTTTTAATTTTTCAGATAATTCATCCATCCTATAATTTACTAATCTATCTACTAATATATTACCTTCAGATTCAGCATGACCTTTTGTCCATACAAATTTACAATTTGAAAAAGTATGTAATGCTTTATCTATTCTAATTAAAGAATCAGACCACAAAATTTTCTCACCATTACTATTTTTAAAATCATTTCTTTTTAAAGCATTTATTTGTCCATTTATTGTATTTAAAGCGTACATAGAATCAGATACTATAACAATGTCGCTTCTAATTCCAATATGCCATGCCATTTTTAATGCTTGTAAAATGCTTTCTACTTCCATTGCATTATTTTCTACATTAATAATACTATCAGAATTATACATAGGTGTTGCGAAGTGTTTGTTAATTAGTGCGTAAGCCCATGCAGATGGTCCTGAATGATTATCTTTTGTTTCTTTACCAATTTGTCTGTGTCCACCATCTGTAAATAAAAGAGTATAACCTTTATCATATAAGATTGGTAGAATATCATCTTTTAAAATTGGCATATATTGATTATACATAAATATATACCTTCTTTCTTTTTTTATATATTATAACACATTAATATGTTTATAAAAATAATAATATGCTTCTTTAGGAAAAATATATTTTAATTTCATTAATTCAATGTCTAATTTTTTATATTCTTTATCAGAAATATAAAATGATAAATTATTTAATTTTTTATATAATGGTGCTAAAATAAAAAATTGCTTTGTGTTAATCATAATTTTATTATGTACTATTTTAATATTATTATCTCTATATATTTTATTTAAAATAATACCATCATTGATTTTTTCAAAGAAACTTTCTGGATCAACTATATTTTCATCTAATTCATAATCATAATTATCTAATAAATAATTAACTAAACAATAATATTGAGCTATGTTTTCATCATAGTTAGATACGTTTAATCCTTTAATATAAAAATATTGTTCTAGTTCTTTTTCATTTAATAAATAATTTGCATTAAAATTATAATGTAAATTATTAAAAATATCTTCTGGTTCTTTACGAATCCCAGCTTCCATATAATTTCTAAAAAAATAAGAATTAAGGGGTTCATAATCCTCTTCATCAAACATTATAATGTCTTCTTTTAACATTAAATCATAAATACTTTTTTCTAAATTAGAATATTTTTTAATAATACTATCGGTAATAATCGTTTTTATTTTATCTTTTAAAGTAGCAACATTTTGTACATCAAAATCCAAAACATTACAATTAACAAAAACATCTCTTTCAATAAATAAAGGTTTATTTAATTCAAATCTTTTATTATAAAAGTTAAAACTTATATAAAAGTGACAATCTTTAACTAAATCAAGTAATTTTGCATCATTTTGTTCATTTGTTTCAATTTCTTTTTTCTGTGTAACAATATAGTTAACAACTTCAGAAATAAATGAATCTGTTAATTTATTATGTACAACTTTATTAATTTCATTATATTTCTTATTAGTTATCATAAATTTTTCTTCCTTTTTCTTTAATTATAACAAAAAAAGTGAATAGAATCAATCTATTCACTAATATCATTATTAGGTTCTGTTAATTTATCGACTTTTTTTTTATCAGAATCATTTCTTTCTTTTCTTAAATCATTAAGAATTTCTTCTCCACCTTTAATAATTTTAAAGTTATTATTTATTTCTTCTTCCAATTTAATCTTTCTTTTTCTATTAATTGAGTTTTGAATAATAATAAAAATTCCATTAACGATAAAGTAAAGTCCAAAAGCTCCTTTGGTAACAAAAACAATATAAAACATTAATAATGGAGATAAAAGTACTGTAAATAACATCATAAAACTAAATTTTTTGAAAATATTAACCTCATTATTACTAAAATTAGAGATAATACTTTCTAATAAATAAATTCCAAATACTAAAGCAGCAATTAAAAAGCTCTGTTCATTTAATGGAATGGAGAAAAACTTACCAACTTTTAAGGCATCTGTGTTATTAATAGCAGAATAAACACCAGACATGAATGGAATTT
Organism: Amiota albilabris; assembly: GCA_037040105.1. Lineage (NCBI taxonomy): Eukaryota > Metazoa > Arthropoda > Insecta > Diptera > Drosophilidae > Amiota > Amiota albilabris. The sequence continues at coordinate 145,441 of JBANCV010000020.1, forward strand.
GAATTAGAATAGATATAAATGATATTCCACCTAGCGGACTAAACTTATGAATATCATATAATTTTACTAATGCTGTATTTGAAAGCTCTTGTTCTGCTGGATCAGAAGCAGTTCTAGTATGTTCCTGAAGCTTTTCAATTTCTGGCTTTAAAATCTGTCCTTTAAATCCATTTACAGTTCCAACTTTTAATTGATTTAAAGCAACTGGCATAAGTAACAATCTAAATATAGCTGTTAATGTTATAATAGCAAATCCAACAGAATTTGCACCTCCGTAAGTAGAACTCATAAAAATCATAAATTCTGCTAGATATTTACCAATCAAATTGTACATAATGCCGTTTTTATCTGAACCACCAAATATGATTATTAAATCAAAAATTAATAATCCAATTGTAATCCATTTTTTTCTTGTATTCATTTCAATTTTTCTCCATTTTATTTTAATTAACTTTTTTCAGTTTATCATTAAAAAAATAAAAAGTCAAATAAAAAAGACTGTACAGTACAGTCTTTTAATTAAAAGTCCAATGAATGAGTGTGTCTTTCCAAGAACAAGGTCTAATGTTATCTTTTATTTCGTTTTCGAAGCAAAAATGTTGATCATATGAACCAAAACTTTCAAAATATAATCTATCTTTGTTAGTCGTTAACAACGAAAAGCATAGATATAGTTTCAATTTTCTATTCAGTTCGTAGTTACTGGCATATTTATAATTATAATAATCAAAATTAGAATAATATTCTTCCAATTTCTTGCTTTTATGATTAAAGCCATTGCAATTTTCAAAAATCATTTTAAACATTTTGTTATTATTTTTTTTATCTTTATTTAAAAAAGTTAAAATATTCATTTTTTCTTTTTTTAAATAAGTGAAAAGATGTTTTAACATATATTGATCATATATTTCATACTTAGTTAATTTTTTGTATGACATATTAGAAAAATAATACAATTTATCATTTAAAACAAATATATTTTCATAAGGTTCTAAATTCATTTTTTTATATTTATCATCTAACATATTAAAAATGTACAATTGTGTGCCTTCATGTTCAGAAATATACTGATTTAAGAATGGATTTTCTTTATCCAATTCAAGCATGGGATCTAATAATAATAATTGTGGCATGAAAACATTTAATTCCAAAACATTCTTTAATAAATTTACATGAATATCTTTTTCTTCATCAGAGAAATTTCCTTTTATAATATTAGAAATATTTAACAAATAATGTACATCATCTTCGCTTATTAGATCATTTATTAAATTATATTTATACTTTTTTATCATTTTGCATAAGATATTATTTAAATAATTAAGTTTAGTTTTTAAATTAAATTGAGATAAAACTACATTAATATTATTTTCGTTAGAATTTTCATATTTATTTAATAAATCTAACATATAAGTATTTTTAATATCTAAAAATTTTATAGATATTGCCTGACTTAATTTCGTATCCTTGTAGAAATTCTGTACATAATATGAATTAAGCATATCTTGCGTTGGCGTTTTTAAAATAAATTCCAAAATACAATTAATATATTTGTTTTTTAAATTATTTAAATAAACACGTAATCTATCGGGGAAACGCCCATCATCATTTGTATTCATATTATAATCAAAGAACAAGTTATCATAATCTAATAATAAAATATATTTTTTGCCATACAAATCTTGATCACTAGTATATTCAATTAATTGGTGCGTATCTATGTCTATATATAGATTATTTTTTTTATTCGTATAGATAAAATAATCTTCAATATCATAAATATTCATATCTTCAAATTCAAAATCTTGTAACATTTTTAATGTTACATTGTTATTAACAGATGTACTAACAGTAATCATTCTGTTCATTTCCTTCTTTCTTTTATTTTTATAATTATATATTATTTTTTCTTAAATAAAAAAAGCACTAAGTGCTTTTAATTTTTAGATACTATAAGAGATGATAACAATTCAAACATTTTTGCTCCTTCTGTATTTTTACGTTCAAAATAACAATAATATGCATGTAATTTATCATAATTAAGTTTCTTATTATTATAAATAAAATTATATATTTGTTTTTCAAATCTTGACTCTTTTCCAAAAATAGAGAATTTTTTACCTTGTACAAAATAAGAAAAAATGTATTTAAAAGTCTCCATATCTTTTTTATCATTCTCAGTTACATATATTTTATAATCCAAGTGTGATAAAATTCTATAATAATAAAATTCATCCTTCATCATCACAATATTTTCAAAACTAGTAATATTAATATAATCAAATAATTTACAATCAGGTTCTATTTTTAATAAATATAATTGATCAAAAGAATCGCCTTTAAAATCATAAAATTTATGTGCTTTATGATAAGAATCAACAAACGAATTACTACTAATTCTTATTAAAGGATATAAATTCAGCAACTTAGGAACATAAATATTTTCTTTTAAACAATTTTCTAAAAGAGATAAATATGTTGTATCATTTTCTTTTACTTTTATATTAGTACTTAAATTATTAATAAGATTCATAAGATTCGAGCTATTAAAGCCATATTTATTATAATTTCTTAAATAATAAAATAAATATTTTATTTGATAATCCAAAGATAAAAATTTAAATACTGCTGTTTCATCTACAAAATGCGTAAAGCTTTTACAATGTAATAATTCATTAAATATTAATTCATTATTTATGCCAGCTAGATTTGCAGATATGGTTTTATAAAATGTACCACTTTTTGATTTGCTATTAAAAAACTTCAAGAATTTATCGTTATTATTTAAAAAATTTAATTCTAAAATATCTTTTTTATATTGATCAATAATATTATTCAAAAATTCTTTATCAATATCTTTAATATCAATATTATCTATTGAATTGTTATATAGCATAACATAATTTCTATGATTAGATAAATCTAAATGATATAAATCAATTTCATCATCATTGATTAAGCCTCTTGATGCAATATCAATATAAATAATATTTGCTCCAATTTTTAATTGATATATGAAATTTTTTACATCTGATTCTGAAAATTTAAAATCTAATAATTCTTTAGATATACTATCTTCAACTGATTTATTAGTTATCATTTTATTTCCTTCTTTTTTATTTTATTATTTTAATTATATAAAAAAAAACTAAATTTGATTTAGTTTTTAATCTGGTAAATATTGATGCTTATTATATGAAAAGGTAGGCGTTTTAGGACTAAATCCTTTAATTAATAATGCTATCATATTAAACTTTTTTTGATTAGTAATTTCTTGTTCTTCATTGAATTTATTATCCATATTATAAAAGTAATTATAATAATGTACATATTTTTCAAAATCAAAAGGTGTATTATGATACATATAGTTATTAATTTGGCGATCATACTTATTTTCTTTTCCAAAAATAGGATATTTTTTATCTTTATCAAAATAAGAGAAAG
>JBANCV010000021.1:0-13620 GCA_037040105.1 Amiota albilabris
AGATATAGATATAGATATAGATATAGATATAGATATAGATATAGATATAGATATAGATATAGATATAGATATAGATAGCTGAGTTCTCAAGAACTGAATAGAGAATTATCATTGTCAATTTGTTTGTTGTTTTCTTTTTAATTGTGGAAATTCTTTTTTTTTTTTTTTTTTTTATTTAATTTATTCGCATATTTTTTAAAATTTTTTTTTCCAATCCTTAAATACTTTTCAGCCTTATTTTTATTGCATACCTACTATATATGCAAGTTTATGCTATCGTAGTAAATACTTTGTTGCCATTTGTTCAACTTTTATTATTTGCTGTTCTTCCTTTTTGTTTTTGTTTTTTCTTCTTCTTTCGTTTTAATGTTTATTTTATTGCCTCATGTTGCATGCGGCATTTTGTGTAGGCGGCAGCAACAACAACATGAAAAATAGGCGTTACTCTAATTTTGGTTATACTTCTTCTTAATACATAATAATTTCGGTTTCCAGTTTTTGGCCCCAAGCACAAGGCACCACCTTGGAAACCTTATAATTTGTAGTTTTACAAAAATCAAAAAACCGCATCCTTTGTTTTTTTTTTTCGTTGTTTTTTTTTATGTGATTTTTGATGTTCTTTATAGGCAGCAACTTTGGAGGCTGCCACATGACTTTCTTAATCATCATTATTAGTTGGGTGTGTTGATTATTGTTGCAAGTGTTTCTCATTGATAGCAGCGATTCTTAACATACATATGTACTCTGTAGAGTTGTTCATGGAAAATAGTTGGTTGTTATTACTCTTTATTTTAGAAATAAAGTTAAGTTGCGATAATGATAACTTAGTCTAAGTCCAGGGGTCTGCCGACTATAGTTTAAGAAAATCTGATTTATAGAAAACAAGACATTTTTGACATGGTTTGACTTCATTATCAACATGTGAAAGTCAAATTGTTAAGAAGATGCATACAATGAACGAAATAAAGACAGAATTTGAGAAGATTTGATATATTTATTAAGAGTTTCTTATATACATAAAAAAAAAAAAATACTCACTAAAAGATCAAGCAGGTGTTGGTGTTGAGTTATTAACAATGATTGTTTATATTAGTGGCATAGATAGACAAAAAGAGACAGGGATAGAGAAAGAGACAAGGAATTTAGACAAAAAAAAAAAAAAAAAAAAAAAAAACAGAGAGGGCGTGAAGAATGGCTAATCAAGGTTTAGATACTTTTAGTGGAAAATATCTGATGAGGATGTGAAGAAGTTTGATTTGATTTGTTCAAGTCATGATGCCGCTCTTTAGATACTTGAACTACCTTTTACTTATTTTGACTGACTACATACTTTAACTCCTCCTTCTTCTGATTTTTATTTTTGTTGTTGTTGATGAGACTGATTCTTCCTTCCTTTGGCTCTATGACTTGGCAAATTTGTTGTCTCAATTGAGGGTTTCATTTACAAGTTTTCAATATTACCAACCCACAACAAAACACACATTATTTATAATATAATCAAATAGAAAAAGTATCTAATGAAGTAGCGCCTATATTTCTTTTTCTTCTGTGATTTGTTGCTATTTTTGCTTTCATATATTTATAAAGAGCGGCATTTGTTTGTTTGTTATTATTGTTGTTATGATCCAAAACCGAGTGTATAAAAATATCACGTTTTTGATTACAGTATTCATACATATTTACATATATGTACCATGTATAATAAACTCTTTTGTCCTCTAAACGTCTTCATATCATAATTATTGTATTGTACAAGAACAACAACGCATTGGGAGAGGAAGAAATTTTGAATCAAAATAAGTATTTTATTGTCTATTTTATAGAAAAATAATCAGACAACTAGAAAAAGTCGCTATCTGCTTACAATTTGCGCAATCTAAAAAACAATTCTACAGATATATACAGATTTCTCTTAAAATGGCCTGTGGATATACTGTTCACTAGAATTTAGCAGGCTGCTGGAAAGATCATTGGTGTACTATATAATGCGCATGTATTTCTTAACCAAGAACTCAATTATGTTAATCTGGATGTCTGGCCATACTTGTTTTATAGGTAATGAGAATTTGCGATGAGTGTGGTTGTTGGCAGTGCCATGTTCTTGCCAGTTTCTTTATAAGTTGCTGATATTCATAGACCTCTGCAAGAAATCTTTTCAGAACTGGTTGAATGAGACTGATTGCACTGTCGCTTTAATACTTTGGCCTTACTACCGAATAATACGTACATCCGAACTCTTACACTTTGTCAAGAAAAAGTTTCGGATGATGACAGGAGTCCCAACAGATGCACATTCCACATAATGCTTTCTATAGAAGCTATGATGATGAAGAACAATCAAAGAGAATTCAGCAGGCTCCTGGAATCAAACAATAGTTTCTTTGTGACTGTTCTGTTCTTCCAGTCTTCTCGGGAATCCGTTCTTTGAGGATTTGAGCATTTTGACGCAATTGCCCTAGGAGACAGCATTTTGTTCGATGGATTTAGATTATAAAGGTGATCTCTGAGAGCCAACCTTACCGTTTGATTAAATTAATCTATATCACAACCCTTTCGCTCCTACCCAACTTCCCTAATAATCAGGCATCACAATGGGCGGTTATGCTGATGGGTGAAATCGCGGATCGTGACTTTACCTAATGTAGAAACTTGCTACTCCAATAAAATTTAAGCTGTACCTTACATAATCTACATATATAAGTCTGCCTGGTTTGAGTTTCTATTGGGTCTGACTCTGGGGGGTTATTTGACTAAATGTTTAAATTTTTGTCGATTTGAAGATCACAAACGACTACAAGTTATCAACAACAAGGATGCTTTTATATCATCATCAATAAACTCAGTCCAATGGTGTTTTTGAAGCTTTTGTCAGAAGAATCTCCATGGTAAAATGCGAAGTAGAAATCAGCAATTTCAGTTTCAGTATTGCCTTGTAAAGCAGAAGCTTGTGACACAGAGACAGCATTAAGATGTATACGAATGCCCAAGAAGACAACTTTTTATAATATTATAAGTTGTGTTCTTCTCATAATTAGCCGTAGAAACCAATACGAATTACTTTATTATTCCGAATAACATGTAATGAATATGAGATTAGCATTGCCCACAATGGTGGATCATGAACTGCGAGTGTGGTCTCCTTTAGCCATATAAAATCGTTTGTTGATATTTTAGTTTTGGTAACATAAAAGGTAGAAAGAAAATTTATAGAGCAGCAAGAATGATATCCTTGTACAATATATGTTTGTATATTATATTAGCTTTTTAGAATAATATGGATGGCGCCGCCTCTGTCATGCATTGTGATAGTACTAAGTACAATAAAAACTACAATAGTTTCTCATAAGAAATAGAATAAAAAGACCGACCGAACTTTATATATAGAAAAACCTCAATTCATTCAATACCAACAACTTACTAATAAATGAAAGAAAGAAAGAAACAAACAAACAAACAAATAAAACAAAGTAAAATAAAATAAAAGGAAAACAAAAGAAAAAACAGAAACACAGAATTTATAAATTAATAGCAACATGATGAGTTGTTGAAATTAGATTTTGATTGTTGGCGGCTGCCGTTTGGCAAAGTAGCCGACAATGGTTTCGGTGCCTCTATAAAACCCTCATCATCATCATCAACATATCATAATATCATCATCATCATCATCATCATCATCGTCATCGTCATCAATAAGACGTAAACGTTGGCGGTATCAATGGTGGTGGAAGTGGTGATGGTGGCGACTATTGCCACTGAACGTTGTATTTCTACCGATTGTTCAAATTGTGTTGATGGGTGTTGGTTGATATTGTTATTGTTGTTACTGACTCTTATTGTTGTACATATTACTTTTTGTTATTGTGTTTTTGACTTACTATACTTGTATTAACTGCTGTCTCATCTTGCTACAATGCAATGGCGCCGAACTTAAACTCAAACTAAAACTCAATTCAACTCAACTCGACCGACATCAGCATGAGTGCCATCATTATTGTATTCGGTACTACTACTACTACTACTTCTATTATACTACAATATACTACTATGTACAATTATTGTGTTGAATTGTTGGTGGTTTCTTAATTTTGTTATTTTTTTTTTTTTTTTTTTTTGCTTCTCATTCAATTTTTTCTCTTCACCCTTCCATGTACCATTGTGCCATTGTATTGTACTATCACCTTCAGTTTTGGTCAGTTCAGTTCGGTTAAGTTGGAGTGAAGTGCCTTGTTCCCTTGTTCCAAGTAAATGCGTTAAATTAACCGCTTTTGTGGCATTTTAATGATTTGTTTTGAAGAGTTGAAAAGTTGAGTTGCCTCAATTCAGTTTTTTTTTTTTATACCTTTTACACCATAATATGAATGGTAGTGGGGTAATATCATAACAATTTGTCATGATAGACTCATATGTAATGCAGGACAGAGAAGATTTCGGGGATATAGTCAATTTGTCTTTCTATTTTTGGTAACCTATTTGTCAATTTAAGTTATATAGCATGAGAGAAGCATTACAAAGAAGCATACGAGAATGTTGCAGTTCAACAAGATTTTGCTGAATAAGGCAAAATATATAATATTTTACTAGCTCCACCACCCAATCGTTGGTATGGCTCGGATTGGTCAAACACTTTAAAACATATAGAGTGAAAAAAAATTCGCTCACGATATTTTCTCCTTTCATGTTTTGTTCAGTCTATATGTTTTGTCATAAAAGAACGATTTACATTTTTTATTTCAAATACACATATAATGCGATGAAAAACAGATGGCGTACAATATTTTTTTTTTCTTTTTTTGTACAACATGTGGAGTACACAGCATTAAAATTTATTTTTGTAAATATTAGACTAATAAAAGTAAGTATATAAATAGTAAGTATCTAATAACACAGTACTAATCGACTGCAACGTTGTGTCAAAAATTCAGGGCAATCGGTAAAGTAAATTTCGAGTTCTGAGGTCATGAATATAAGAAAATTTACATTTTTATTTATGTAGATTGTGGGACTCCACATGACAATTTAATAATGAGTAAGATTTGAAGTATTAGAATAACAACTCCTGCTTAGATAAGTTGTTGAGTTATGCTACTTAAGGAACAATATTACTATTCCTTGAGATCCTAAGACTCAAATGATAAAAGACGAAAATATTTACTGATCTAGTCATACAACTGTTAGACTCTAGTAAAAAGAATCCGTTATAGATTAACTCAAGGGGAGTTTTATTCAATAAAATAGATTAATTGATATTCATATAAAACTAGGAAAGACAAACAAGTTTATCTATTAAATACTTGCACCTTACTAGTTCTTCAACGGAATCGATTATTTCTAGTTCAATATATTTACATACATTGAATCTTTATAGAAATAAAGGTAAAAGTTTATTTTCTATAATTATATAACCAAAAGAAAGGGAATCGAACAACCCACAAATTATTATAATGTACTCGTATATACAGTAGTGCAGAATATTCAACGGTTTAAACTTGTTTCTGCGTTTCTGACATTGAAGAAAATAGAAAATGTAGTTGGCAAGACAATATTATTATTGTACAACACGACAGACGGATTGTACAAGCAACACCAATCTATCAATGATATAAAAAATGATTTAAAAGTGACCTAAATTTGTTGGTCAGTATTGGGACAATTCGTCGTTGTCTTAAACAAAATAACTTAAAAGACAAAAGTACCAGAAAGGTACCACTTTTAACAAGGAAGCACCACGAAGCAAGATTGAGTTTTGCAAGAAATCAAATAAATTTTTCGGCCGAGATGTAACAAAAATAAATTTGAGTAAAATTGTTTGTTTTAGTGGAACTGCTTCCAGATAATATGCTCGTCGTCCACCGAATACAGAACACCACCCCAAATACACTACCAAGACGGTTAGTCATGGAGGGCTGAGTATTCTGGTATAGAATTCCTTTTCGTATACTGGCGTTCGCCCTATCAATATAATCATTGGCATTATGAACAAGGCAGTTTATGTCAATATATTGCAGGATGAAACGCTTTCATATACTAGTTGGAAAATACTATTAAAATTGGGACAATGATCCCTTGCAGACTAGTAAACTAGCTAAGCAGTGGTTGGCATCTGTAAAGTTCGACATTAGACTGTGGACCTTAATCCAATTGAAAATTTGTGGAAGGAGATTGAGTAAATGATGGTACCAGCAAATCCTTCAAGTAGCACACAGATTTGAAAAGTCATAGGCTTAAATTCCTGTGAAGCGTTGCAAGGACTTTATTGACCCCACGCCACGTCGATACAAAATCTTAGTAGACTTTAAAGGTTTTAATACCATTTATTAGAAATATATAAAAACATTCAACAGTATATACAATATGTATATTTAATTGTTCTAGATTTGTTTGACAAAGTGTTTAGCTCTCAACTTTACGGATCATGGTGATATCCGGTCCCAATAACCCATTAACTACTACTATTTTCTTTTAGATCAATCAGAATTTTAGAGAGGAAACCATCCATGTTCTTATATCGATCGATTGCTATGTTTTTATTGTTATTCCATTTGCATTAACTTAAAAGTAGCTTCACAAAGAAAGATAAAATTTAAAAGGAAATGAAGACGCCTACAAATTTCTGTGCTTCATTGATAAAAATCATTAGAAAATTTCATAGAAAATTATAAACAAAAATAATAATTAAAGTTTCCTACTTTCCTTTATTGTGATCCAAAAAATATAATTCAAATATTTAGAATTGATGGGGGAAAAAAAAAACAAAAGAAATAACATCAAATCATTTAAAAGGTCACAATTGCAATTTCCGTTGCTGCCTCCACATGTCGAATAATAAACATAAAATAAGCATAAAACTGAAACAAAAATCAAGAAAGCAAAACACTCTAATTCTCCAATGAACTAATTAATTTAACAGAAATGAATTTTTTTCTTGAAATCGAGCGCCACCAAAAAAGACAAAAAAATAAATAAAAAATAAATATGAAAAATAAATACGAAAAAAATGTTAACGCCACTTGAACTTTAACAGAATACAAGAGAAACAATCCAAAAACAAAGAAAAAGAAACCTGTTAACTTCCTCTGGCACTTCACCTTCTACGATATTAAAAGGCGGATGCTTGCTGGGCGACAGACAAATGATTTTGACAGGGCGCAAGCGACAATCATCAAGATATCGTGACATAGCCGTCGCCACTCCAACGTCATCGCCATCGTCATTGTTGCCGCATATATTAATCACAATAGAAAATGTCACAAAATATTTTGGGTAAAAAATACAAAAAATACAAAAAAAAAAAAACAACATTTTTGTGGCACTGAGAACGAGCAGAGAGCGTGGGTTGCAACTCCAAAGCTTTAATTGCCAACAGTGGCGCGTTTTGATCATTAAGGGCCCTGGGCAAAGTAGATTGTTGGGGCCTCTAGCCTCAAAAGTAAGTAAATGCCATCCATGATGGACAAATTTAAAAATGTCTACGTAATTGAGGGTGGATCCACTACTCATTTATTGATAACTTCTTAACTTCCTTGGATCTTTTATTTTTATTATTACCTACCGTTTGTCTTTTGTTTGGATTTCAATTTTTTTTAGAGAAATCATTATTTAGTATTGAGCCCCTGCCAGCCATTTCTTTTATAGCTTCAATCAACTTGACTATTAAGAATGAATTCTGAATTGTTTCAATTTTTATAGGTATGTTGTATTTCAAGCATTTACTGATCGATCATCTGTAGGGCATGCAAGCTCGGCTTATTCTGATTTAACTGAATACAATAATATATTTCAAATGAATGAACGAGAGTTTGATCTCTTGTTTATTATTGGGGAGATCATTTGCTTGCCAGCTTGCTTGACTTATTTGAAAAATAAATGGAGCAAAGCTCAAAGACATTAAAAGAAAAATAAGATTTATTTCTATTTCTTCATAAACATTAAAGACTTCAAATCAACCAAAGATTTTGAAGATTGGTTGTTTTTTTTTTTTTTTGTAGTTTTTTTCTGTTTTCGGATTTTGTTTCTATTGTTTTGATTTGTTTTGTGTTTCTTTGTTTGGTTGTTAACATAGATAAGTAGTTTATTACCAAAACAACATCCAAAAGTAAGTAATAACAACAATAATAACAAAATAACAACATTAAACAAGTTCGAACGGAGGGAAGTTGTACCTAAATAAGATGCTAATGCTAATGATTTACCTTTACCATAGACATACTTACTAGAAGTATGTTCGAGTAATTTAAATTGAATTGAGTATTATCACTGATGATGATATATTGTAATATTTGTAACATATCAAAGAAGATATTAAAGACGAGTAGCTGATGATGATATGTAGATCTCGAATTTAAGTGGAGAGTGAATCCACCAAGAATGCATTCCGTATGGGAGTCCAATCAATGGTGAAGTGTATTTAGGCATTCTAAAGCGTTTACGGCAAAAGATTTTGACCGTGCAACCTAAATATTGCGATGCCGGGAGCTGGTCAATTTTGCTGTAGAATGCACCATCCCATCGATCATTCCTTATACGCGGGTTTTTAGTTAAACACCTGATCATGATCTGGCTCCATGTGATTATTTTCTATTCCCCAAGCTCAAAGTAGTCAAGAGGGTAATGCGTTTCGATGATACAAAGGCTATTGAGAAAGCTGTCACGTCGGTCCTCGCGATACTGGACTTTCAGCATTGTTTCAATCGTTAATAAACCGAGGAAAACATTTTATCGACACGGATGGTATGTACTTTGAATAAATTGAAACGAGAATGAAAGATCTTTGCGTTTTTCTCAACTTATAAGTAAAGTTCGGTACATTTTGTGTATCAACTTTTTCAAATCGGAACTAACTGGTAAAAATTGGTGCAAATTATTTATGGAAATCAAAACATTGATTTGTGTGTGAATTGGGCAACATCTAAATCCCTTTCGTTATCTACAACTAATGAAAAAACCTACAAATTGGAAAAAAATCATTCTAGCCTAACGGCTTAGTTCATTAGATTCTTGATGTATCTTTTGGTAAGTGATCTGTTGATGAGATTTGAATGATTGCAAAATAATAAAGAATTGCATACTTCTAAAAAAAACAAATTTCTTGTATGGGTACTACATTTAATTTTTAACTTCTTATAGCGGCAATAGAAATACACACTCCGTCTAAATTTTAATCGTCTACCTATATTATGGTTCATGAAATACAGTCCTTTGACATATAGACAGACGGACGTCCGGACGGACTGAGAGAAGCAAACTTTGTGAAAAACTATTAAAACTATTTCATCAAATGGAAAATCATTGACATAAATAATTGTACTCTATCAAATTTTAAGTCTATTTTAAAGCTGGCAAAATAATTACTAAGTATCTATAAATTTTGATAGAACATAAGCTAATGATCTATCTATCATCATATCTCATTTCATCATTATGCTTCTGTGAAATTATGAATGATGATATATATTTTATTTCATTTGCTTGTACTTTTGATACAAAAATAAGAGAAAAGGCATCATAAATTTGCTTAAAGTCAAGTCAATTCAGTTACAATACAAAGTTGTAAGAAAGTATCTATGAAGACACACACACACACATATATATATATATATATATATATATATTTATGTATTTATGCATGCCGATACTTTTGTGCTTACAGAAAATATTTAGCACATTAACATAATTTTTTTCCCCTTTTTCTTTTTCATTTTATTTTCCATTTTAATTTTTGGAATTTTGTATTTTTTGTTAACATATTTTTTGTTTTTGGGTTTTCAGTCGGCAAAAGTTCTTAAGCTCATATGAAGTTGATGTTGATGATGCTCACTTTGGTGTTGTTTTGTTTTTATTTTACTTTACAATATCTTCTTACTATAGTTATTGCTGTTGTTGTGATTATACAATTTATTATAAAAGTCACAGCATGAGATTCTTGGATTGAAGGGTTCTTCATACTCGCATGTGCGTGCCTCTCTTTACCTCATGCATCAACATACGAGCAACGCGAGTGAGTAACCCAAACAAAACCAAGGCTTTGAGCTTTTGTTCTGACGACAGAAGACAATGAAGAGACGAAACTGGGCGGGCAGGATATGGGGATGACAAAAGCCTTTTTCGGTTCAAAAAGGCAATAATAATGTAAAGACATAAAGAACAACAAAAACAAAAAGCACAACAAAAATATCATAAATACAAAAACAGAGAGAAGGGCAGGCTGACAAAAAGCAGAGAAACCCAACCTGCTCAACTTGGTAGACGATGGAAGGCTGAGCACTGACTGAACTGATTGAAGAAGAAAAATTGAGTTAATCATATGCAAGCACTTGCATGTGCTCAGTGCAATATAATTTACTTGTTATTAAAATAAAGTACATAAGTATAACTAAGAATATAATTCTTATGTATAACGTTAACGTAATCTGATGAATTCATGTAATGCAACATAAGTGAATGTAACATAAATCAGTCAGTTACTTCCCATTTTTACATTCTTTTTCTTCTGTTTACTTTGATTGCTTATCTTAACTATTTTAGTACTTTAGTTGTTTTTCCTTTTAGAAAGTGCAAACTGATAATTGTCTATATGCAGTTTTACTCTCTTTTATCATTGACTATACCGGCAAAAGATTCCAGTACTATAGAGGAAAAGGAGCCATGACTATCATAAAGCATTTCGACTATTGAAGACTTAACTCAGCTAAATTATTTCCAAAACAATCAAAAGTCAGAATTCCGTTGGCTATTGGCAGAAGCGGATCAAAAGGGAAAAAAGACAAGCGGACAAACTACTCCCAGACAGGTGCTTGTCAGAACTGGGAATTCATTTAAAGTATTAATATATTATTTTTATTTTATAATATATTTTACAATAAATATGATATGAGTACTTAAAGTTTAGTTAATATAGTACAATAAATAAACAATACCCGTGGGCCCCTGACCACCCATGGTACCACACAAAAGCCTCTGCTCAGACTTCATATCCGAACCCCAAACAGTTCTTGGGTTGGTGCCCCAAAAGTTGAACAAAGGTCTTTAGAATAGAATTGCTTTCTCACTGTTAAGAGAGAGAGAAACTTTCCAGAAATTCTTCCAGTCACGATTTCAACGTTGGGATAACTGCCTTTTTAGCCAAGGACAAGGATACTTTGATAACGTTTAATTCAGATTTCATGTGAGCACTAGTTGCTATGGCTTTCGACTCATATAAAATCTGAGATGTGACAAGTTTTAGAAGTTTTTCAATATTTGATTCTATAACGGGAAAAATTAATGAAGATTTGAAACTAGGAAAAACCGCTTTACTGACTTTGTAATGACAGTATAACTGTTAAAAATATACATTGTGGACACATCTTCTTAACCGTATAGGTGGCAGGAACGACGCATTTTCCCATGTAAAAGGTGTTTATGGGTATGCCCAATTCGTGATCGTGTGAAGTTGGTTTCATTATTTTTCTTTCTTTTTTTTTGTATATTTTATTGAGTAAAAAGGTTTCCCCGGTGTAGATAAAAAACTTTATAACTGAGTTGGAGTTGACGAAATTGCAGGTTGTCTCGTTGGCTGCGATACTAGCTTTGGTTCGCAGAATATTTTTAGTAATTTATGTATTTCCGATTACTAATGATTTTGACAGCATCGATCGTTGATAGGCTGTCAGTGTAAATAACATATATGTCTCTGGTTTGTTGCACCAATTGTATTGTACTTAGGATGGCAACTGCTTCGGCTGAAGAGACCGAATATTATCCTGGGAGGATGGGATCCTACAATATTTTAAGTTGTAGCTTCCCTCTAAAAATGATGCTTTTCTTGATGCATGGCAAATTTTAAGAATTTACCACAGATAACCCAAGCAAAATCTTTAAAAAAAAATTAAAAACAAAATAAATGTTTGTAAAGGAAAGTCAATGATTTTTGCCTGACTTTTTCAGATTTCAGTGAGTAACTAATATAATCAGTAAGTAATTAAGTAAATAGATTGAGAAATTATTGTAAATAGAGACCTCACTGACTCGATGAACTAAGTTGCGCTTGCAATGAGCATAATACCATATAACTAAAGTCCTTCTAGAGGTACCCTGTCAATAAGGACGCAATCAATGTTTTGAGTTGACTTGCGTTCAATCTTGTCTGTTTGCAAGTATACAAAAAAGTATTTACAAGGGAAACGGTTACAAAATAAATTAAACTACACATTGAGTGATTAACTATGATAAATTTTATTTTATGAATTCATAAAGTGTATAGTTTTTCTTTGTATACAAATACGAGAAATATAAAAATGTGCGGATAAAGAACTTTTGGAAAGAACTTTTATTGTCGTTCCAAACGGATCAATTACATCAATATCGGCTGGATTAATAAGCTTTCAAGCAGTACGATTTGCTGCTAATATTTCATCCACGGTCATTATATGTATAGACAGCAAGTCCACTATTAACTCCATACAAAACACCAACAACAACAGCATTATCGATACTACTATCCGCGATTAGCTTGTTCAGCACAAACATGTTTAAGTCATGTGGGTTCCCTGCCATGCCAAAATACTTGAGTAGCTGAAACACTTGCTAAGCTCGCCTTAACAGATCCAACGCACACAGTCAATATATTCGAAAAGCCCAACATCCACCGTTTATTTAAATCTTATTTTCGGGTGAAAGACCGGATTTCATGAGATAATGCAAGCCATCACTACAAACATTTTAACCTAGATGTCATTAGCCCATTTTACCCTGCCAAACACACTTCCCTTACTCATCATCAACAATAAATTCGCGGCGTTAACAATGATTCCCCTTTCTGCAACGACATTGCAATTGTACAGAACCTGCTCTCAGGATGCAATGCAACACAGCGCCTTCGATAGGCAAAAAAAAGGAAAAATTAATATGGTCCACTAAATTAGAAAATCTTATATGTGTAAAGAGTGTCAACTAATCACCCTCCTTTAAAGTAAGAATTGTGCAATTAATTGATTTATAAGTAGTATTAAAAAATATATTTTTGTATAAAAAAAGAAAAATTCTTTTCAATTTTATTGATGGAAATTTTCTTCAAAATTTCATCATAATTTTTCCAATTTCCCTTTCATCATTAACATTATTATGTGATTCTTTTCCCTTTCGTTTGCATCAAAGAGTTTTAAGTGCTCTTTTTTTATTCTTTTTGTTATTGGATACGCTTGTTGTACATCTTAATAATGACTTATAGTCATCATGACGATGATGATGACGACGTTGTTGCAGATGAAGATGTTGATGTTGTCAACTTCAGGCATTTTTCTGGCAATTCCAAACCAATTCCATGCCACATCGGAATCAAATCAACCAAAAACTGTGAACACACAAAAATTGAGAAGAAACTGTCGGCAAGACGCAACAAATGAAGAGAAGAAAAATAAAAAAATATAAAAAAAAACGCGTTTGACACTTTTCAAAAGAAATGAAAACGAAACATATCATGAGAGGAAAAGAAGTGTAGAGGAGTGGAAAGGAGAGTGAGTTACTACAAAAAAAAAAAAAAAAAAAAAAAACACCCAAACTTCAGGAAAGTGCCAAAATTGAAACTTTTGCCAGGTTGACGCAACCCGATGAGCATTCTCTCCAACCCCCCACCCCCCTTCTCCG
>JBANCV010000021.1:13630-31123 GCA_037040105.1 Amiota albilabris
GACACTTTTCAAAAGAAATAAAAACGAAACATATCATGAGAGGAAAAGAATTGTAGAGGAGGGGAAAGGAGAGTGAGTTACCAAAAAAAAAAAAAAAAAAAAAAAAAAGCATTCAACATTAATGAAGATGCTAAAGTTGACACTTTTGACAGGTTGACGCAACATGATGAGACTTCTCTCACACTCCCCACTCCACTTCTCAGCACTTCACACCGCTTCTGTCCTGTCTTCTTCTCTGTTGCCCTGTCATTCTCTTGCTTTCCATAAGCTGATGGACATGATGATGATAATGATGAACGAAAGAGGTGCATTCCATTGAAACTACTTTTCCGGCTGCTGTTACTGTTGGCATCTTTTAACGCCTTTGGTTCAGCGCGTTAAATTGTTGTTAAAGGACTGTGATCGACTGGGGGAGGGAGCCTGGGAACATGGCACATCAGTTGGGTAAAGTGTTGAAACTTGTCCACATACACACAATGATACACAGTCCAACGCACACATGCGATTATGTGGAAGCATGTGTAAGTGGTTGTGTTTCTTTATTATTATTATTTATTTTTTTTTTACAGGCGCTGGAAGATCCTTTAACTGTAACCAATGACACTTCAAAGGCCTGCGGCATTGATGCCGACGCCTATACCCAACAACATTTAACAGATGTGTTGATTTTCTGTCCCTACTCTATTCTATTTTACTTTACTCAATTTGGCTTTACTCTTCTATTCTTCTTCTTTACTCATTTGATCTGATCTCATCTGTTGGACAGCTCAGTGAGTTTAGTTGAAAATCAATTGACGTTTTGACGATTTTTGTCCCCCTGCTGTTATTGAAGTGTACGAGATTTGCGGGTGTGTTAAGCCCTTAAAAAAGTCATTCATCTGTCATAGTTTTCGATATTTGAAAAGTTAAATCATCATCATTTGTGTGTGTGTGTTTCATCTCTTTGAAGTTCCATAGATTTCTCTAAGTATGTTGCAAAACTAAATCATTTCATCTATGCATACGGATTATTTTACAACTATGTACATATGGTATGTATATTTATTTGAACATTTCTTTCTTCAAGAGTTTTAAATTAAGTATCTATGTATGTATAATTATTCCCGTCATTCATTCTACTTGACTCAACGCGACGCGACTCAACTCGACTTCACTCTACTCACCTGTATCACGCGCATTGGTAACCCCGTCTCTTTGGCCAATTGTTCCCTAATATGCCGTGTCGGTTTCGGTGTTTGATTGAATGCCGTTTTCAGGACCTCCAGCTGTTTGGCTTTGATCGTTGTACGTGGGCCACGTCGCTTTGAGCCATTCGCATCGTCGGGACTTTTGTTCTCCGCTTGAGAATCACCACGACCATCGGGATCACCATCCAAAGAACCCTGAATTCATACAGAAATAGAAAATGAAAACGAAAAAGAAAGACGATTATTGGAAAATTATCAAATTATGAAGTGTTCGTACTTTTTATTATTATTATTGTATTATTGTTGTTGTTGCTGCTGCTGTTGTTATTGCTATTGCCACTGTATAAGCGGCATAAGTAAGTAATGCATGAAAAAACTATATAAAACTATATGAATAGAAATATAAGAAGAAAACTGGAAAACAAAAAAAAAAAAAAAAAAAAAATTATGAAAAGGCAACGCCTTCATCAAGAGTGGGCAATCATTTGCAAGTCATTAATCAAAATCGCGACTAACTGAGTGATTGAGTGAGTGAATGAGTGACTGACTGACTGACTGACTGACTGACTGAGTGAATGTGTGAGTAAGTGAGTGAGTAACTTAACTGATTGTGCTGGTGATGATGGTGGCGTCTATAGTTAAATATTTTACAACACTATAAACACCACATGCCATCTTATGCGGCGTTTTACAAATAGCAAAAATTACGAGTGAGTTTTCACTTCAAATTGTAATACCCTTCTTTCAGCTAGATGGATTTATAATGATTACTTTCACTTCAATCCCAATATATTGGACAATACACCCAAATTGGATGTGAGGCTCTACACTAGATCCATCCATTTTATTGGAATTCTTATGCCTTGCAGACTTTTCTGAAGACCTCAGAAAATACAAGATAATCTCAATTTCAATTATTCAAGACAAATTGATTTGAGAGATGACATACTTATTCATATATATAAAAGTTAAATGAGTTATATTTAGGGTTTTCCATTTGATTTTGATCTATACATTTCCTTATGAAAAGATTCTTATGATACATGCACAAAGTCCACAAATCTAGTGGCAACTCATATTGGAACTCTAAAACTAGAAAATTCGGATTACGTTAAACAAGTGAAATCTGCCATAATTTGATGAAATATTTGGCGACATTAATCATTTCCATATGATTTACGAATGTTTTTTCATTTTTTAATAATTTACAAACATCATTACAAAATGATTACACTCTCAAAATGAAGTGTGAAAGGTATTAAGAAAAGCTTTAGGTTTTAAGCCGCTTCTCTCATTCATGGTTAATCATTACGAAGAAGAAAGCAACAATATCAAATATAAAAACCACAGAAACAACTTGTTAATGATGTGCTTGAATGTATTTAAACGTGAGTGTGTGACTCTTTGTACAAAAGTCATTATCATCACCATAATCACCATAGTCATAATAATCATCATCATCATAATGATCGTCATGTAAGCCATCGTCATCATCTTATTTGATGTTTAATGCGGCATTGTAGATTTGTTCGCTTACCTGATCGGAATCATCATGCGTATTTTTACTATCTGTGCTCATACTTTGTACTGATATATCGGATGTGCCGAGTGGTCCACCCGCTGAGTCTGGACCATTTGGTCCAAGTACACCAAGACCGAGCGGTGGTCCGCGTAAATGTGGCGGGTCATCGTCATCTTCATCTTCGCTCCCTGAGCCCATTAGGGAATCTGCTGAAATTGGATAAAACAGAGAAAATATTGTTGCATTAGTAAAGTCAATGTCACAGAAATGATGGAAAAACTTCACAAACTTCAATGCTCGTTGGTGTCTTTGACGTCGCTTGATACAAATTGCTTAACAAGTGGAAATTGAAGTTGAATCTGACAACTAGAAAGACTGTATGTACTAATATAATAATAACTTCATTTTTATAAGCAAATCATGGCTAATCCATCTCTTTTATGGATTCAGGGACGCTTTATGTCTGGTGTTGAAATGAAATGTTCAGTGTGCGGTGTCTTATGGGCACGTGTCGCCATTTCATGGTACTACGCGCAAGCATACGTCCGCCCAAAACGTGTGTCAGCTTGGACCCAGGCCTGGGTGTGCCTCTTAAAATTTCTTCATTGGCACTTAGTAGCAAACGAATGAAGCTACTCTTTCTCCCACTTGCCAGGACAAACGGCAAACGACTGCTTAAAAAAAGCATGTCAAAAGCAAGGCAATTCCTGTCCTGGTTCCTTTATTATCCCTTTAGCGTCATTCTTTCTCTATTGACAACACACGTTATCAATTTTAACTGTTGTGTTGTTGTTGTTGTTGTTGTTGTTGTTCAAATCCCAGCTACTGTTGATGTTTCTTCTATGTATATATATATATATTTTATATGCATGCAAAATGCTGACACGCGCCAACACAACAATCATATCAGCGAATAACGCACGAACGAACGAACGAATGAAGGACGAACGACGTCGTTTGCAAAGATAAGCCCACAGGATATGTCATTCATCCATTCCTTCAATCATTCATTTAAAGTGAAGGAAGGAACCAAAGCCAAAAGAGAAAAACAACTTGTAATGTGAGGCTGGTTCCGTTTTTTTTTTTTTTGTTTCTTTTTTACCCTTTAGTTATACATAATAGAAAGTGTATACATTCATTGTTAATGTATTTAAGATTGAGGTGAAAACGAGTTAAAAATTGTATTGTACGTATATATAAACGGATTATCATAATATAAACCAGTAAAAAAAATTTATCCCATGATTATGACGAGCCAAAAAAAAAAACTATGAAACTATTCAGAATTTATTGGAACTTTCATTGGTTTCTAGGAAAATAGAATACAAAATGCATGACATATATGAAATATTGAGGACAAATCAAATTCAAATTCCTTTATTGCTCTATTTATTGTCTTCTTTGATGTACAATAATAAAGTCAAAAATGATTTTTCAAAAGTCTTCATGTCACAACCAAGCATCATCCATCCATGCAAGCAAGCTCAAAAATCAACCTCATCGTGTTAAATTTTCTTTTCATTCTTAGGATTGGTATAGACAACAAAATGCGCGCAAACATTGATACTCACAATGTTATCTGTTGAAAGGAAAAAAAAAAAAAAACGCTACTACTGTTTTTGCAAACCCATTATCATTGTGATCAATCACAATTTTTTTTTTTTTAGATAAATCAATGCTAAATCGCATTGAAATCTTGAATTAAGGGCATCCTGGGTATACAATAGTCAAGTCTATATGATTATACATAGTAGGAGGTATTTTGTTACTTGTTGCCAGACAACAGAGAGACAAAAACAAAACCTTAACAAATGAATAATTGTCATTCCAGTTTGACTGCTTGCCTTCAACAAATGTCAAAATCATTTAAAGAGTTTCAAGTTCCAATTCAATGGACAATGAACGAGTGCAGTTGCTTTTTAAGTATATTGTAATCTAATTAGAATTATGTGATTGTATTTGTTTATGTATATATATATATCTATAAGTGTATGTTGGTAGTCATTTAACCCATGACCATGTTCTGGTACTCAGATGTGCACTGTGCCTTTGTGGATTTGTGTTATCTATGAATCTCATGAGACAATTCTAAGCAACAACAATAAAAATGTGTGTTTCAGCTGAAATCTGCAATGCAGCCCCCTTTTTGACACGTTCATAAAGGAAAGAACTACCAGTAAGAGAATCTACTAGTGCGTGAAACCAGTCTCAGCAACCCTGCAACAAAAAATATACAAAATATACAAGGAGTATTAATAAATAAATGCATGAATCAAAGCAAAGGACTCAATGTGTCATTCAAGGGAATATCTAACATTTTCACTCCACTCCACACTCTTTTAGTTAGTGTGGCATTGGCTTTGGCACTGGCACTTGCCAACTTTCCTTTCCTAAATAAATTACATTTTATTATGCATAATCTAATCCAGAGCAGATGCGTCTCCCGTTACACCATGTGCCGGAGCACTTTCTAGCCTCTATTCAACCTCATAGTATTGATGCGATATGGGGTGTAGTATGCTATGTTATGATGAATAATGCACCCACTCAAAGGTATAAGGTCTGCAAGTATCTACCATCTACTATCTATCAGCTTCCAGACCAGTAGACCCAATGACCATCAAGAGGAAG
Organism: Amiota albilabris; assembly: GCA_037040105.1. Classification (NCBI taxonomy): domain Eukaryota; kingdom Metazoa; phylum Arthropoda; class Insecta; order Diptera; family Drosophilidae; genus Amiota; species Amiota albilabris. The sequence continues at coordinate 18,971 of JBANCV010000021.1, forward strand.
GGAGAAAGAGAGAGAGAGAGTGTGTGTGAGAGGGAGTCAACAAACATTTGTTATACTCACTTGTAAAGCGGCTGGCAATTGAGACAATGAGGTTAGCTTTATTAACGCGATAAAACTGATTTGGATTTAGAACACATAATGTTTTTATTCCTTCAATAATATAATAATATCATGTTACAATTTTTTGCATTTCGTTTTTCTTTTCTTTCCTTAAACTTTGTTTTATTCGTTGGTGTCAAAACGTTTGATATATGATTTAAGATCAGACTAAGGCCAATGGGCTTTAATTCTGGTAGTGGCCAACCACCAACTGTGCTGATTAAGTATAACAGTTAATTGTTCTTAGGGAAGCAAAAGTGAGGAGTGAGTTTTTATAGAATTTCCCAATTTTTTTATGAAATACGAGACTAATTGCATTTGTGTTTTCCGATTATACAGTTCAATATTAATTTATATCTAATTATAAGGTGAAAGTGATCTATCTGATTTGATGGTTGATAAATAGATTTATAGGCACAGATAGATTGATTTACTTTTAAATAAATGCAGTTTTCTTTGATTGGTTGATACTCTCAGACTTGAGTAGTCATGTTTTCCATAAGACTATTCTTATGATTCAATAGAATTTATTACACATATAGAAAAGTTAAGTACTTTGTCTTTGGTTAGTTCTAAGATTAAATACATATGATAATACACCTTTGTTATACTGATGTCAAGGTCAGTTAAATGAAATCTCTTTTAGTCTGTTTCTATTGTTAACAGAAAAATAAAATGGAAACTAAGTTTAATGGATTTTGGGTACTTCCCCTTCCTAACTAATCTATATAGACTGTTGATAGTTGTTGTAGTTGATATACATACAAGATGTAAATTCACAATACCTTTTACGAAAAAGGATTGCAAGTATTGTTCCTTAGTTTAAACAGGAGAAGAATTTGTTACAGAGCAAAGCCTGGATAAAAAACTAACTTAACTAAAGGTCAGTTAAACTACAATTAAATAACCACAAAAATTGTGGGAATAAATACACCAAACATTAACTATTTCCTCAGATCAGGAAACACACTAACAGTTGTAAAAATTGAATTAGTTCATGGATATTTTATTGCTTATTGTTAAAGATCAAATCTGTCACTTGTTTCATGTGAACTTTAGAGAAGGACAAGATGCAGCGGAATAGCAGCAGTAAACATTTCAATTGCTAAACAACAAAAATAACAATAACAACAGGAACAGGAACAACAACGACAACATGTTGGATGAACTTTCAACAGAAAGGACAATGGAAAAACGCTTTAATGTTGTAAACACATGTTAATAAATACGCAACTGCAACAACAATAACAACAATGTAAACAACAATTGAACATGCTGTTCTACCCGTACCAATACCATGAACCGGGACCCGCACCCAAACACCCGTCGTTGCTATCGTCATTGCGTTAAAGCACTTGAAAAGAGACCCCGCCAATGCTGCTGCTGCCGGTACTCATTCATTCATTCAATTCAATTCTCACTCCGCTTTGATATACTGCTATAGTATAAGCGGCATAGAAAAGGACTATGTAAGGATGTTTTCAAGCATCACTCGAATTAACTTCAAAAACCATTCAGGAACACTTCATTTGATTGCCACAAAACGTTTATATATGTTGCTCTTGTTGTTGTTATTGTTGTTGTTATTGTTAGCATTACTAGGCATTGGTGGTAGTGATAGTACGTACTGCTGATGGTGTTGGGTGATGGGCAATGTTGATGTTATTGTTGTTGTTGGTGGTGTGGTTGAAATGAATTGAGTTGAATTGAGCTGAGCTGAGTTGAGCTGAGCTGAGTTGAGTAGAGCTGAGCTGATCTACGTGATTTGTTATAGAAATAGCAATTATGCCATTGAGAAGTAAAATCAACCACCCCAAATACAACAAAGAAACCTTTTCATCAAATTCTATTGAAGACGAAATACCCTTTACACCAGGAAATATCTTAAGTTTAAATAAAAGAGAACTAAGTATATAAGTTTAAGTGTAATTCTTATGGGAATAATTTCGTATAATGTGTTATACGAGAGTTTTCAATGAACTCTGAAGATCAAGAGATTCTAAATTATGATTGTATTACATAATATGTATAACTTTAATTATATAAATATATGCACAATACTTATATATGTAAACAGCAATCTTTTCTATTTAAGTAAAAATAGTATCATGGAAATTGTTGTTTCTTTAATTTTTAAGTACTTTAAAGTTCTTTATGCCCGAGTTTATATGCTCGAAATACTATTCAGTAATTGAAGAACTTCAAAAGAAACAACATACATATTTTAAACATTGTGAGCAACACTTCACGGGAGGATATATCAAAATATAAGGATCTATTATAATTAGAATTTGAAAATAATCAAGAGCAATTGAGCAATATTGTATATAAAATGAGATCTTTGATATTTGTACTTATTTTAAGTGTGTCGTAAGTAATGCTTAGTAAATGAGGAGGGTATTGCTGGTCGGAAGGACTGAAAAATATACAAAAGTAACTAACTGAATGATTGAACGAATGAATGGACGAGGAATGGACCCTGGGGCCATAAAAGTTCAAACACTCATTTTTCCCTTAAGAAAATATTTTCTTTTTTCTCCTGCTACCTCTCCTTTGTATACAATAATTTGTTGTTTGCTTTACGTAAACATATCACACAAGTGCAGCCAAAGGTTAAAGAAAGATTTTGTTAGCATCACTGTGACAGAGGGGGAGTGTTGACGACAATGTCTAAAGAGGAGGGGAAAAGCCCAATAACAAAACAAAAAAAAAAATAATTCATTCATAGCGAGAAGACGCACAAGTGCAAAACATTTGATATAAGAATAGAATATCACCAAAGGAATAGAGACAAAGGAGAAGAGATGATAGAGCAGAGATGATGGAGGGAGAGAGAGTGATAGAGTAGTATAATGAAAAAAAAAATTTAAAGCAAATAGGCAAACAAACAAATAAACAAAAAAAAATAAAAAATAAATAAATAAACAAAACACAAGGCAAATGTAACATAAGCAATTTACAGTTGTTCTACATGATGTTTCATCATTCATGAGGAGAAGTACTCCTCACCATCGTCATCATCAAAAGTATACAAGACATTGTACATGAACCACGAGATACAAGATGAAAAGGACTCTTGAGAAACGCCTAGGCTCTACCAACTCACATCACATCACTTCTTGTGATGATGAACCTGAAAAAGCACCACCACCACAACCATCACCCCCTGTTTTTTGGTGTTAGATACACACGACTGCAACTACAACAGCTTCCACAACTTCAACTCCAAATCCAATTCCACCTTCCTGGTCTTCTTCAACTCAACATTATCGTCTCAATTCACCTAACAAACATAGTACAAACAGTCAGATAAACATACTTCAATACTTTGTTTGTTGTTATCCTGTTTGCATTGCAAAGTGCGATGTTTACAACATTGCCGAGGACGACGACAACAAGGACGATGGTGAAGTGATGATGATGAGTGTTAGCAGCTCTCCAGTTTCAACGTGATGCTGCCACATGACACACGCATGCATCCTCGTTCATATTTTATAAACGCATGCAACAACGCATTTTAAACAACTTCTATGAACTTTAGATTCCATTCACCTTCAACACAGTACAAGACAATACAAAACAGGACACTAGAACAAGTGCATGAACGAAGAAAGAAACTAACAAAACACCAGCACACACGCATTCATGTCCTTCTTGACATGACTGTCACTCTTTGTTGCTTCCTTCCTTCCATGATTCCTTCTATCTTCTAACTTACTTCTATGTCAATCTCAACCCTTGGCCGAATTCAAGCGAATTTACTATTTGCACTTGGCAAATACACTTGAGCCACCAGAAGGCACACTCACTCAGTCACCCACTCACTTCATCACTCAGTCAGTTAGTGTGGCAAGGAGAGATAGTGGTGAACAGAGGCAGGCACAGTTTGGTTTACGTTTCGCATTTGTTTGTCTATGCTAAGCTATGAGCTCAGGAGTTGCCCTTCAATTTATTCCCCTGATGCTGGTTGAATAAATGAATGGATATTTGAATGGATGGATAGATAGATGGATGGATGGATGGATGGATGATGATTCAATGGTTGGTTAGGTTAGGTTGGTTGATTTAGGTTGGTTTGGATGTTCTATTACCCTGACACACATTAATTTCGAATTAGTTTTGCATCATGTGGTTCACGATGCAGAAAAATTGTTGAAATACGAAAACGCTTACTTACAACCAACAGAAACGAAACGAACCCCACCAAACCAAGCCCAACACCACCAAATAACAAAAAATCTAACCCCCACCTAACCTTAAGTTACAAGTATATCTTCTCATACCAATTCACTTCACTCCATTCTATCTTTCTGCCATCAAATACTTGCTTGCTATGGTTAGCGCTATAAGCCAAACAAATAAAATCATCTCCTCCTTTATTTTTTCATACAACTTTTTTTTCGTCCCCTCCTTTACCACACCATCCTCTTCATGACTCTCACTCTGATACTTGCCTTCTTCTTTGAACCCAAGCTCTTGCTAGGTAAGCTTCCTTCCTTCTTTCCTATTCTAGTTGTTCTACCCCTTCTCTCTTCTTGACTCGACGACTGACTACCTTCAACTTTTTGGAGTTTTGGTGGAGAAAAAAACAAAAAAAAAAAAAAAAAAAAACTGTTTCCCTTGCATGACTGAGCGAGATTGTTCGTTCCGAAGTTCGTAAAAGTTCATTTTGCTTTGGATTGATTTCGTTTCGTTTTTACTTTGGTTCTACTATTGTATATAGAGAATTTCGCTACAGTTTCAGTCAACATTATTTTTATGGGAAACTATTAAATGCACAAGTGCGTCGTCGTTTATTCCGCCTTTCCCTGTGCGTTTGGAATGCGGCATAGACGTGGAACAGATCGAAGGATTTCATACATGAATGCTTTTAAAAGTCATTCAACGACATTAGTTTTCTTCCTCTATACGAGTACATACATACATATATATTGTACTACTATAAACTCATTCTCATTCTCTGATTCGATTCTTCTTTGGGCCTTTACTGTGCCACTGTGTCTTTTGAACTGATGATGATTATGATGATGATGACGATGTTGTTGCTACTTTTAATGTGCAACTTAAGACTGCATCATTTACTTGTTTCGTTTCATCATCACTTTTTGTTCATTCATGGAAACATAAACGTCATTCGTCTTTGTCGTTTTAGGGGCATCACTTGACTAGGCCCCGATTGCATTTATTTATTTCATCTTTGGCCACCACTTCAAATTCAACGGTTGCCTTGCGTTTATGGTTTTTTCTCTTTTATTTTATTCTTATTTTCATTCATTTTGTGTCTGAAATTAGGTTAATTCCCATCATTGCACACACACACACACACACACACACACACACACAGAGAGCCACATGGGATACTCCCATGGATATGGTATAGTATTCAGATGCCCAGTTCACTATCGGAGACCGGCATTTGGACTTAACGCTCTCTTTTGGTTTGCTTACTTTGCTCGCAAGCATTTGCTTGACTCACTCATGCTGTGAATTTTGCAGCTTATAAAGATCTATTCCTTTTTATTTTTTGATTTTCATATAAGTTGCTGCATCTTCTACGTCTTGTCCTTCTTGTTTTTGCTTTACTGTTTGTTTTCAGCTTATTTATTTTTTTTTGTTTTTTTTTGTTTTTTGCAAGGTGCAACAGTCAACACCACGTTAAGTTTCGTTTCGTATCGTTGTTGTCTTCCTTGACAACTATGACGATGACAATCATGATGATGCTGATGATGATAATGATCATTATAGTGACGATAATGATGATAATGATGTTCATAATGCTGATGATGACAATGAGTTAATCCTCTTTAATCACAAAATGCAACTAAAATGAACAAGAGAATGACGAGCGACAGCGAGCGATGGCGAGCAAAGACGAGCGATGATTTACATATATATATATATGATAAATATACATCGGGTGTCTCAACAAGAGTACACTATTTTAAGTTTTGTGTCATTTTTTTTCTTGCAAGTGGCAACTGAAAATTGACAGCTGTAACCTATGGTTGTTCAGATTATTAAAAATAAAGCGCTAAACAAAAGAAGAACGCTTTATTATTGTGAAAACCCAATGCAGTGACTATGAATTGCATTCGTTACAGCAACTTGATGACGGAGTTCTTGTGGCCTTAACTAAACGGTATGGATCTGAACATGTGGCTTCAGCAGGACAGCGGCATCACCTTCTACACTGCTCATGAAACAATTGATTTATTGCAGTCATGAATTTCAGACCAAAACATCTCACGAAATTCAGATGTCAACTGGCCATCAAGATCATGCGCTTTAAAGCCTTGCGTTTTCTTTCTTTGGCTTATGCGAATAAATCAGAAACAATTCCTGAGCTGCAATGCGTCATAGGCGAAATACAGCTACATCTTTGTAAAAAGTCTTTGAGAATTCCCTGGAAAGATCCAATGGCCTGTCATCAGAGGCGAGTGACCAGTTGCTGTGCATATTATTCCAGATCAATCCAATGCAAAAATATCACAACTCGCTCAGAAATATTTGTGTTTTTAAAATGAAATAGTACACTCTTATTTGGACACCCAGTACAATCATATGTATACAAACAATCTTGAGTCTTTCATTTAACATCAACATATCATTTCCTATTCCTCCGCTTCACTCTATCCCGCCATTATTTCTCTTTAAGCCTCAGTTTTTTTACCTTTATTTTTTGTATGTGTTTTGCATGTTATTGCTCTCATCAAAGTTCAAGTTTAAATTTTAGTTTTCAACTTTTAAAATGACACTTGCGCTGACACATTGAAATGTGACATGATATTATGCAATTCACAATGGCAATCATCATCAACAATCATCATCATGATATCTTCACTCTAAACTGACTCATATGAATTTTGAACTCACTCTCACTATCTTTATGAGGCGGGCCTCTCTTTCTCTTTCTTTATTTCACTGTGTTTTTAACATAAAAAAAAAAGGCTTCATCTTTTACTGTTAGGCATATGTATGGTATTTTTTAAGGTTTCCTTGCGTTGATCTTAAAGTAGTCATATGCCCAATGATGTGCTGTATGGTTCAGAGGCATTTAAAACCTAATAAGTATGTTTCGTAATGGGTATTGACTTACATAAGTAGTAAGTTTTGTTGGACGCCTTCATATACCTTCTCTGTTAAAGTCTTACTTGAGATGGAAGTGCAAACAAAATAATACATAATGAATAACTGGCTGAGAGAGGTTTGGAGGCGCTTTTGTGTTTTGATTATAAACGAAATTTTTGGGGGCCTGTCATTCTATGTGTTTCTTTCATACACCTGCAACACCATTTCTTTTTTTTTTTCTTTCATTGTTACTGCTACTGCTACTGCTACTGCTATTGTAATTGATATTTCTATTTCTATTGTTGCTATTATTTTTGTCTTTGCCTATATATTCCTGTTCTTGTACTTGTACTTGTTTTTGTAGCAGCTTTATTTAACGCATTTAACACGCTTTAAGCGGTGACAATAAACTTGAAATTGTTGTTCTATTTTGTCCCCCCCTCACCTTTTTTTTTTTTTTTTGCTTTCTTGCATAATATTAACCAGTAAATTACTGAACTCAAATCAACAAAAGAACAAAGGAAGGCAGGCAGTCAGGCCCTGTACAACCAATAAACAATTTTAGGGTGGCATACACATGAATATAAAGAGAAGAATTGTAGTGAAGTAATGTGAGTCTATTGAGTCTATAGAATAGAATGGTGGCGGCGGGTCTCCACAGTTCGTTACGCACGCATACATTCAAATTCAAATAGACCGGGAATCGGCTGTATGCATACCATGGAGAAGACCAATAAATACCACAACAATTTGTAACGCTAAATCAAAGCATGAAAAAGCAACAATAATTCAGCATAACTTGGATTTCAACAAAATAATACAAGAACAACATAAACAACTACTACTACTGGAGTTGAAGGAAGAGAAGAAGAAGTCGAAGAAATAGAATAACAAAAGGGAGTGTGTTAAATGCATAAAATTTCGTGTGCCTGTCTGTCTATTTGTTGGTCGGTTTGTGTGCAAGTGCATGGATTTGTAAAGGTACCGAAAAACATAAAGTTCAAAAGTTTGAGTGTGTTAAAGATACTCGTACAATAGACCGAAGAAATACAAAACGAAATAATGGATGAAAGGAAAAGGCGTTGAAGCGTATTGTGCAGGGAGAAGAAGTACATTGATGCAGGTGAAATTGTATTGGAAATCTCTCTCCAGCCATAATTGAAGATTAAAACAGTAACAACGTACATCTACCATAAATGGATTATAGTGAATACAATATTTTTATAAGTCAAAGAGCTAGAATAGTTTAATAACAAAAAGAAGTTGGTAATTAGAACTTTATTATTGTATTATAATTTACATATATACACATGTTTCCATATAAATTAGTCGATAATTTGGAATTGACATGTTGTACTTATATATTATATACATTGTGTGTTCCATTAGGTATATGTTAGTATTTGCCCGAAATCGGTAGCCGCATGATTCACGAACAGTCTGATATTTCCAGAGCGTCATTTCGTTGAAATAAGCAAATTTTATATTGTTTGGCTTTCACGTTGCAAGTATCAAAATCCGTTTTAAACTCGACAAAAACTTCTTAGAAATTGCTAAAAGAAGTTTATGATGATGATTGCTTATCCCGTTTGCACTGTTATGGTTGGTATAAACAGTTCAAAATTGGTTGGGAGAATGTTTTTGATAACCGAGAAAATGATGGCCGCTGCGATCGGATTGTCCAGCGTTCAAAAATGTTATTGAGCAAGCTAGAGGAGGATCTCAACACACAGTGTGTCACAATTTTTTGCATTATGACCGAAATTCTCGGCTATCGAAAGATCATCTGCGCCCTCTTTGTGCCACATGTGCAATACGCCATGCCACCGATGATTTCTTGTATGTCACTGTTTAGGCAAACATAACATCAAAAACCCTTAATCACTGTCCGTATGTGCCTGATCTGTATACGTGTGATTATTATAGGAGACAAGGAAAATGTTACATTCAATATAACTTAAAAATTATTTTCATTCAAAAAAAACTTAGCAATGACACACCCTTGATGGAAAGATATGACACATATTTACAACGAATTTAGAATATTTTGCAAAAAGTATATTTGAAAAAACTAAGAAATAGTGAGTCAAAAAAAAAATTACAAACATAATAGAATAAAAGCAAATGTTTGGATAAAAGAAACAAATGATACCACCATGTAAGACTTATATACCGTGTTTAAGGCAAAATTGAAATAACATATATATAATAATATAAATTGTGGTCAAGAGATGAATTTGTCAGTGCTCTTTACATGAGGAACTCCGTTCCACTTAAAAGAAAATATTCATTGATAATAGAATTTTATTGCATTTAAATGTGATAATAAAACTCGATTCCTCTTTAAAAAAAGGAAAAAAAAAAGAGATTTACACAAATACGATTAAGAAAATAAGTATTAAAAAAAAAAAAAAAAACTTTTTAATAAAGGCAAAATTAAACTCAATTTTATAAAGAACTTTATATTTTGTAATATCAGAACAGCAACAATTTAATTCTATTGAAAATTTTTTCCAGAAATAAAAATATGTTTGTTTTTAAGACAAAAAAAAAAAAAAAAACATCTTTAAATAAATTAAAATTGCTTCGAAAATATTTTTGAGAAGGATCAAATAATCCATTTCTTAAAAAAAATATAGAGTACTTTTATCTCGAACGTAAATATTTAAAAGAAATTCGACTGTTTCTAAAGCAAAACAAAAAAATCTTATGGAGTACCATTAAAAAAACAATTGAATTAGAAGGAAAAAAAATAAATCGAATTTAATAATTTAAAAGATAAATACAAATATAAAAAAAAGGCAAAATAATTGAAGATAATAGTGATGATGATTATTTTAACACTAATGCAAATAGCTAAAATAATTCGGTATTTCTTTTTAAGACAAAAAAATTTATATAAGAACTTGAGAGAACAAATAAGAAGAAATAAAAAAAAATAAAAAACCTTTTGTATATCAATCGAATAAAATTGTTTACGTGTCTTCAAAAGGTAAAATTTTAATGTTCAAAAATAAAAACAATTTTAAAAATTACTTATAGTAAATTATTTGTAATAGCTTTTCAGAAGGAATAAATTAAATTATTATTATTACGGAAATATAGTTCATATACTGGAAATCCCTTACGAGAGTCGGTTAACAAGCACCTTAGGGATGTTAACATTATCATCGCACATCTGCTAAGATATGTGTGTGAAAGCTACTTATAAAACTTGCAAGAAAACTAGAATTTCGTACAATTAAAGGGACCAGTCGATTCTAAAAATATGCATGTACATTTTTGGTAAATTTATGTCAAGCCTTGATACCTTAATTGATTTCAAGACTGACGGTATTAGACTGATAAGGAAACCCATAACACAATGTGGAAGAGTAAACTCACTCATTTACTTAGTGACCCACAATGACCTTGTCCGGCAAACAAAAAAGAAAAACAAAGAAAAATTATTTTATTGTAAGTATACAAGAAATTGGCATGAGACAAATAAAAATCGCCCCACTTGCCAATTCTCAATTGCCAATTTCCAAATATATGTTTTATGTATATATAATGTATTGTTTATCGCCTGCCAAATGTCGGTAGACAAATTGAGGAAGAAAGGAAGGAAGTCAGGAGGAGGTCAGAGGGCAGAGCTTTTGTGAATGGCATTGTTTGAAGTATACTGATGACGATGGCGGTGGCAATAGAAATGGCATTTAGTGTACTCATTCTCTTTTTCTGTATCTACGTCTGTCTGTCTGTCTGCCTGCCTTTACGTTTCTCTGTCTGTCTAACTGGTCTGTTTGTGACATGTTAAACGTAGCGTGTGCGAAAATTACAACGCGAAAACAATTGAATGAACGAACGAAAGGAAAACTTCACTAGCAGGCAAGAAGGCAAGCAGGCAGCCAGACTGACAGACTAACAGAGCATCAGGCAGACATGGAGGCAGTCAAACATTGACTAAAAGGCAGCAGGCGGTAGTGAATACACTAAGAAAGGGGAGTAAAAGGTAATCTGGTCTGGTCTGGGTCTACTAACATAATAATGTTGTATGCAATTGGTGGCCGTCGCAACATCAAAAGCGAATCAAGTAACCCTTAGATAAACTTCACAGTTTCTGAATCAGGCGGGATCTACCAACCCGTAAATCCACCAACAGTCAAAAATCAGGAACAACATGCTAGCGCCCTCTAATTGTTGTTCTTATTGTATGGTTTTGACAGTTACACTTCAATGTATTGAAAGTATTAGGTTTTTCTATTAAAATTGACTTTAAAATCAAAAATTTCACATAAATTTTAGATAAGATTTCTCATACTTTTTCTCTTTGTTTTTATACTCGTATTTATTGATCATTCACATTCCTCTACATAGAATAGTTCACATGTTTATGTCAATTAATTTGAAGAGATCTATGATGATATTAATCAATTTGTTCCAATTAAATCAATAGTAGTTATAAGTTTCTATAGAAGCATCTCTAAATGAAGTACACATCATAATATAAGTGTATTACTTAATATATACATAATACAATAGGTTATTGTCAAAAACTATGAATATAGACTGGGCAAATCGCTCACAAAGAGAACACAATTTCAAATTACGGGATACGCAACAACAAACCTACAAACAAAGTGTTCTTGGGTATCTTGAGATTAGAAATTTAAGGGAGAGGCACAATTTCGTGAGCGATTTCCAGTCCAGTCGATACAATATCCATAGTCTTTGGAATCGTTAAATTATGTTTATATTAATTTTATGTATTTTTCAAAGGTGATCAGCTTTATCAAATAGGAAGAAGGAGGAAGAAGATCTCCGCTGATCGGCCCCCCCTTAATTTTGTTTTTAACCTTTTACATTCGAAAAAATCAAGAGGTTTTTTTTTTTTTTTTTTTTTTTTTTTTTCGTGTGCTACACACACACTTCCACAAAAAAAACCATGCTTATTTTTGACACATTCACAAAAACGCCTCTGGCCTTTTCTCCCATGCAAAAAAT
>JBANCV010000021.1:31133-75602 GCA_037040105.1 Amiota albilabris
AAGGTGAGCAGCTTTAGCAAAGAGGAAGAAGGAGGAAAAAAATCTTCGTTGATTGGCCCCCCCTTAATTTTGTTTTTAACCTTTTACATTCGAAAAAAGCAAGGGGTTTTTTTTTTTTTTTTTTTTTTTTTTTGTTAGTGTGCTACATACATACTTACGCGAAAAGAACCATGCTTATTTGTGACATATTCATAAACATGCCTCTGGCCTTTTATCACATGCAGAAAGTATTGATTTTCTTCCCGAACTGTGTAATTTTCTATAATTATTATTAATATTTCAAAACAATCCCAATAACTGCAAGATTACGAAATAATTCTCGATATTTGGCTTGTAATTGAGTAAGCCTTAATTGAACCCTTCCTCTTCTTCCATTGAAAGCTTCGATCGTGGCATTTTGATCAAAAGGACTAAAACAAAGCTATTTCTGTTGACAAATTTCAAAATTGAATTTAGTCTTTCAATTCCGCGACTTTTTCCTATAAGTATGATATGCCTGCCGTTTTGTTTGGTTTTTGTCAAAATATAAACGACACAAATTTGCCAAATTTTTGAATCTTATGTATTCTGCGCTAGGCACTACATCTTCCAGTAATATTTTTCTAACTAAAAGATCATACTAGTGACAAAGCCTATCGTTGTTGTTAAACATATTTTTCCTAGGCATATTCATATCATAAATGATCCATATCCATTTAACATTTACTTTGTATATATTATGCAAGTATGGTAGATATGCGTTCATTATGAAAAACTGATAATTCTTATGCACTCAGCTACTAGAGTCTACTCGCATGTAGAGTATGTTAAAAGTTATATTTTTTATTGTTGTTCTTGCTTTTGTTATTTTTGGTTGTTTGGTTTTGATGTTGATAATACCAATTGGATTTAACTCTACACTCTGTGGATGATATTATTTCCGTTTGCTAACCGATGATCAACAGACGCATGATTAATCAGAGTCAATTGAGCACAGACACACATGAACGAAATGATAATGATAAAAGTCTTTGTCAATGATTTGACAATCAGTGGCTCGTTTTGACTTATAGAAAACAATTTTTTTTTAAACCATCTGCTGCACATATGAGGTACCTGATTTGCTTATGAATTAGTATTTTTATAGGTTTTCTTTTAGTTTGTATACCCCTTTTGCCCAAGTTACAATTACAAAAACGCGCCTATGGATCAATGCCTAAATTGGAGTGAGCACTCATAGTTAGCTGCATGTTAACGATATACGAACGAGTGATCAAGAAAAACCGATAGATGCCGGTGACGATGCCGATGCCGATTTCGATGCCTCATGCCGATATTTCTGCCCACGCCATGACACGCGTCATCTACGTGTAGGTCGTCATCGGCTTCGTTACTGGATTCGTCGCCTAACTGGATCAGCCAACGAGATTTAAATGACAAAGCAAGAAACAGAAGAATAAAAGTGTGAGATGAATACCTAACTTTTGTATTGCGATTTGTAAACATTTCTATATACTTATATGAGTGTGTGTTAAGCGTGTATCTGTGGCTGGTGATTTGTAATTTAGATCTCTTTTGTGGATTTACTACACAAAAGAGAAGTAAATTTGATCAACAAGAAAAACAACAGAGAGGTAGAAGTTACAAAAGATGACAAAGAATCAAAGCAAATAAAATAAACCAAACCAAAACGAAATGAGAAAAAAAAAAAGGTTTTCTTCTAATACTTACATATGTATGAATAATACATTCCAGGATTTTTGACAAAACACACACTCACACACACACACCCAGAATTTTGTTTGTACCAAAAAAATCAACAGATGACAAAAACATAAATGAATGAATGACACCAAAAACGCGATAGTGCGATTATTTAATCCAACACAGGTGCGCGTTACAGTCATCATCATCAACGTAAACCATTTTCAATGCAGTCAGTCACTCAGTACCTCAGTCAGTCAGTCTTTCAGGGATTCATCATCACTAAGTCAGTCAGTCAGTGACACACATATCCAGTTAAAGATACAAACAACAATAATAAGGAGAAAGGAGGGAGAAGAACTATAATAATAAAATTGTTTGCGGTAGATCAAATCAGATCAGATCAGCTCATTTCAGGTCAGTTCAGTTGAGATCTGATCCGTAGGTAGTGGTGAGAAAGGCCTTTTTCTAGTACTTAAGTGTACAGAATTTGATCTTCTTTATTTTTCATTTTTTTTGGTGTGAACAAGAAAATTCTGCACATTAATTTCAGAATGTCTGTTTGTCTGTCTGTCTCTTATTCAGATTATACGAGGTGTGATTAAATAGTAATGTGATTTAATGCTTCTTCAGAAGAACATATGCATCCATAAAAAGAGTAATACTCGTTGTATGACCAAAATTGATTCTTGAAGTAGAAAAGAAATTACGTTATTTATTTCATTAACAATTATTGAGTGTGACTTATCTTAAGTCATCGGAAGATAACATTTTAACAATTCTCAATTATATCTGGTCATAAGAACATTTAGTGGATTTTCCCTTTAGTGTCGAGGGGCCCTTGTCTTGAATGCCTTGTAGTATAATTTGACTATCCTGTTTGTTTATTTTATTTTTGGCTTTCATCACCTGCTTTTTCACATAAAAGTTGGCAACATGGCCAAAAACTTGGTAAGAATTGCAACAATTTCCCAACACTACTATAGAGTGACCACCATTGTAACTGAGTTCATGTTGAGTTCAGGTTGAGTTCATGCAGAACTCAGCCAAAACACAAATTTCTGAACACTACAACAACAATAAATTTCACTCATTTTCACTGGTGTTGTTGTCGTCAAAACTCAGAGATCAGCTCACTGTGGAAAGGCTATAAATTTAATACCTAAAGCAAGTCGTAACAGTAATTTTTATTTTATAACCACACCTCGTGTTATGTTTACGCTTTCTAGCCGTCTGCATATCTGTGTACCCATGTGTCATTCAGATCATAGAGCTTATACTCGTACATACATACAAATGTATTTATATTAGAATATGAACAAGGAAGAAAGGAAAGGAAGATATTTTTTTGAAAACACAAAAGTCGAATTTATGTTGCAAAAATTCGCTCGTGTCTTCACAAAGAAATATATAAATATATATATTGTATATGTACATATACGAATGCATACGAATTGAAGGTAATCTGGGAATCGTGCGGGTTGTCGGTCGTAAGGGAATTTTTAGGTAGAGTAAGGAAAAAGAAGAAGAAGGCGATGGCGATGGCGATTGTAGCGTAAAGCGCATGAAGGCATGAAAGAGGGATTAAAAACTAAAACCACATTTCGCACCACAACGAACAAATGTCAACGTCAAATGGCATGACGGCAGACACACAGACACACAGACACACAGCCAGACAGACTGACAGACTGACAGATAGTCAGTCAGTAAAGAGTAAAGTGAGGCAAAACAAGGCAAATTCGGAGGTAAATGCAACATAACAACCAACATCAGAAAAACAAACCAAACAAGATGTAAAGGGGCGGCATAAGAGTTTTCATATGTTGCTGAAGCATGCATGAAAGATATTCGTAACATGGAAATGAAATAGGTAATATGAACGATTTAAACTAATTCAAGTGTCAACGCGCATGTCGACAAGGGTCTTTTGTTTTGTTAAATCGTCTGTCTTTTCTTTTCTCCCTCCCCCCCTCTCTCTCTCTCTCTCTCTCTCTGTCCCTCTCTTTCTCTTTTCCACTAGTTCTCTATCACTAGCATTTGGGAGTTAAGCTGATTGATCTCGAAGTGTGGAAGGAACTAAATCCTTTTAAATTTACATGCCGTGAAAAATGAGAAACAATGCAAATTTTCATAGAAAAAATAAACCAAAATTTATATTTTGTAAATTTAATTGATTTATAATATAATCGAGGGAGATATTTATGCTATATACAAATTTACTTGAGATAATTGGAGCTAAAAGTTTCAATGCAATTGACATCGGATTTATCAACCTTTATTACAGCATTGGATGCAATCTGCAATCTGCAATCTGTAGAATTACAATATTATAAATTTATATCAAATAGTTTCTTAAATAGAGGCCCGCCACAATCCGAAAAAATTGATTATATGCAATGCTTTCAAAACTCCAATGTTTAGCTTAGATTGAGAGAAAGTCACGAACAAGTCACTGTATCAATGCGCCCTCAATTGGAAGCTATGCTGCTCCCAAAATTTAGTATATATTAAAACATAAAGATTATTGTTACTTAGGACTCCATTGGACTCTGGACCTGGTCTTACACAACCACAGTAAATAAGCTGCTTTCAGTATTGGTTTATTTCCTAGATTGATTGATAACATGATTGTAAATAACTGAGAAAATGACAACTAACGGAAACTCCACAGACATGCGAATGCATGAATGAACTAAGAAATTAAGGATTGAACGACCGAAAAACACAAAGACGCAGGAACGTAATAAACACACGATGGTCACGTTTCACACGACGGCGTCATTGCCGTGCGACGTGTGCCATCGTCATCACTAACATTTTATCAGTGATTTTATGTCAAATGCAGCCTCAGATGACGATGAAGAAGAAGTTGCCACTGCTGCTAAGCATGAAAATAAAGGTGGGTGGTAATATGGGCTTAGAAATAATGTGGTGATGTTGCTGATGTTGGGTCTTTTTTGGGTGTTAGTGACATTGGGTTGATAGGAAAATAACGACGTCTGTCTTCAATGCGATGATGCAATGTCCTTTCTGAGAGTTGTGTGTTGCGTGTGTAATGCGTTGATAAGAGAGATTTTCATTTTTTTCTATTGTATTTTGTTTCCTTCTTCTTTATAAAAGTAAATATGAAATGAGTAAATCGGGTGCAAGTGCAAAAGGGCAAGAGTTATGAATGAACGAACGAAGAGAAATAGAAGGGGGATTAGTGAATAAGGCAACTGGAAATGTAGTTTTAGTTTTCTTGAATTTGAAGTGAGGAAAATGATAATAGTGAAGTATGTACATGCATACTCTGATAACTGATATTCATGTGTTTGAAGAAGTCTTTTGATTATGCATGGAAACTCTTCGAAATCATAGCTGTTGCTCGGAATGCTATACTTAAATAAATTACTTTGTATTTTAGTCATACTTAGAGTCTTCAATGGATAAATTGAGGTGCTCTTAGTACGGACTAACCTAATCTAAAACCCCATCAAAAATCTTGGTTCTTTTATCTATTATTTAAGTAGTAAATGAAACTAAGAAAAACTAAAAAAAAAAAACCTCTCAAAACTCATTTTTTGTTTGTTTATCATAGCAACATTTTCAATTTTTTACTTTTTATTTCATATCAGTTGTCCGGCGCACGTTGCCCCCGATGTGATTTTTGTAGTCATTGTTTTTGTATGCCGCCAATAATAAATCGGTTCTTTCTCTTGAATGATTGAAACATGATCGATTGATATCAAGTCGTTCGATGCATTGTTCTGGTGTTTCTGCTACAAAGTTTGTCCTGAAATATGCAAAAATGGAAGATTACACATGTATGTAATCTCTATACGCCATCAGTGGCGAGTTTCAACAAAGTGGATAGCATACAAACCTTTTCCATGAAAAAATACATATATCTGCTGCTAACTTTCATGGTGGTCGGTCAAACGGTGTCGGAGTTTATCGATCTCATATTTACATAGATGGTCAGCCATTTAAAAATACATATATACATATATAGTTGAAAAATAATAGAGAGGAATGAGGTGTGCAAAAAGGGTTTTACGGAAAGCCAGAGAGGAAGATAATGGAAAGTAGAGTGGGTCTCAAATTATTATTAAATTGTATTTTTTCTAAAGGCAGTCAGCAGCAGTTTAAAACTTCTTACGAAAGAGGCTCGATGTGTGGGTGCCACACAAATTGTTGCAAAAAACATAATGGATCGAATATCCATTTGGCCAAACGGAATTTTATCAACCCACTTAATAAACGGATCGTGCCTAATGATGAGAGAAATTGGTGGAACTAGATGGGAATCATCTACCAAAAGCTGTTTCCATTTAGCCAAACACTGATTTCGGACATTTACTACCAACAAATAGACCGTTTGAAGCTAGCGATTGCCCAAAAGTGATTAGAGTTGGCCAATAGGAAAGGCGTTTTGTTTTACCAGGACAACGTCGGACCACACACGTCAATAATGACACGCCGGAAACTTACGTAGCCGGGTTAGTAAATTGCGAAGCATTCACCGTATTGCAAAATTTTCTTGGTGGTAAAATATAAAATTGAAAATCGTTTTGCTGTATTTTCTAGCAGCAAGGATCAGAGCTTCTATGAGAAAGAAATTATGAAGCTAGCCAGGAATTATGAGACATACATATTTGTCAAAAATCATGGGAAATAAAGGTTCAAATTAGGGTACACATTATGGATTCATTTTTTTCAAACCCAATAGTAAATATGTATCTCTCTGATATATTGACTCATTTACTCATTGCTTTACTATACTCATTTACAATATTTTCTATTAAAATCAACATTCTTCCTGAGCAATGGAATTTACGTGTTCTCGTATATTTTTATACTCCATTTTGATTATGCAGAAAAAGAAACAAAAACAAAAATTGAAAAAGAAAAAGAATCAAAGAAAACAAAATGCAAAAAGGAAAAGCAATAACGCAAAAAATGGAAAACAAAACAAAAAAATTGAAATGTGACCTTTTTCTCTTTTATCTTTCAAAATAAAAAGAAAAAAAAAAAAACAAAACAACAGCAACGCGTTCAAATGAAAGAATAATAAAACAACATTACAAAAAAAACAATCAACAGGACCAGACCACTAAATAAAAGTCCAAAAGGGGGGAACGGAAGGGAAGGCAAAGAATGGGATGGAAGGTGGAAGATTATGCAAAGAAACCTTTAATGGTATACCATCTTTATCAAGGAAAACCGAAACCAAACCAAAGGAAACTGAACCGCAGAAATCTATTGAAGACCAACCAACCAACCGCATGGCAGGATAAAAAGTAAAGTAAGTAGCAACAATAACAAAAACAACAATAATAACATACAAACATAAGTATACGCAAAACAAAAAGAGAAAGAGAAAGAACAAGAACAAAATTGTATCAATTTCAATTGGAATAAGAATCATAAACCTTAAAGAGATTTGTTTCCATAATGCCAAGAGGTGAGCCTTAAAATAAAAACAAAATAAAAACAACACAGCAAAATGTTTTATGCAAAAGAAACAGATAGGACTAAGGGGATGGGTGGATGGATGGATGGATGGATGGATGGAGGATGGATGGATGGATGGTTGGCATTGTGATGTGATCTGGTATTTTTGTTTTTCAAATTTTTTTTTGTTTTCTTGTTTATTTATTCTCAGTCCAGTTGAAATGAGAGTGATGAGTGATGAAAGATGGGTGAGTGACTGCAGTTTTAGAGGGGCGTAGACGCATCGTATCGCACCGATAAATGAAAACAAACTTGAATTGAGTAAATCCTTTTTGGCACAGTTCAACGCGTAGATGACAATACAGGAACAGAAGTAAAGAGTAATACAGAAATGGTAAACGACAAAGAGGAAGAAGGAGACGGAGTCAGAGTCAGAGTCAGAGTGAGAGTGAGAGTGAGGGAGACAGACACAGACCACAAATGTACATATTTCACCTTTCAAAAAATATATTATACCTCACTACATAATGATGGATGAAAGACTGCTCTCCCTTTAGTCTTCTATTGATTTGGATTAGATTGGTAACAGCAACAAAAACATGCTTAAAATAAACAATAATAACAACAAACAAAAAGAGTAGTTACAGTAGTAACAGAGATAAATCTATTGAGAACATAGAAAATAACCGAAATAAAAAAGGAGGCGAACAAAAAACTTAATAAAATAATATTGAAATGAGCAAAGAAACAACACCTTAAAATAATAATAAGGAAACAAGGGATCACTTTACAGATGTGCTCTTCGTCTGTCTCTCTTGCTCACGTTTTATCTCTTTCTCACGCTTTAACATTAACAATATGTATTGTTTTTTATTTGGCAAATCGTTAAACCCTTAAAATAATAACAGCAATAGAAGACGAAGATTTCCAACAATGGGTAGCAATGAGAGAACAGAAAGATAATAAAGGCAATGAGGTGGTTTAAGACAAAACACCATCATATTTTCGTAGGTAGGAAGGTCAGTCGATGTATTGTAGAAATATAGTTATGGTAGAGGTAGGCAAAAGGCATAATTTTTTGTCCTAATGCCAATCAAAATATTTCCAACTGTCAGTCAGGCATGGATATACCAAAAACAAAAAGAGTAAAAGTGAGACTGATAGAAATGAGAGAGAAAGTGCGAAGGACAAAGAATAACGAGAAAGAAGGGTATTTTCGTCTATGCCAATGATGTAATACTCTTCACGCATTCCCTAGAAAACGTATTTTGTATGGGAGCTATGCGATCCAGTAATCCTAGGATCTTGAAATTTACATGTTTGATGACTATGGATCAGAAACTTATTATGACAAAATTTCAAGATTATAGCAAAAAAAAAAAAATAAACAAGGATATATTTCTAATAAGAACATGAATTTGAGTTGGGACTTTGTAAGGGATGTACCCCTCCTAGGGGGCTGATTTAGCTGATTCCGACAAATGTAATGTGAGAAAATGTTAGAGCCCTAATTAGTTAGAGGCAACTAAAGAGAAAGAGAGAAAGAGAGAAAGAGATACAGAGACATAAGATCCTTGTTGACTTCTTAGCACACCAATTTGTGAATTTCTTGTTGCTTTTGAGTTTTAGCTTGAACAAATGTGACCAATTTATTGTATGTAGAATGGAATAAATCAATCCTCCATTGATTATTTGATTCTACAAACAATTAATTCCAATGGCTTACAATATTTTCTTTTACTGGTAAACAAATACATACATGCATACATACATAATTATAATTTTAATTATGTAATAATCAATAGATCTCAAGAACTCAATGTTATCTACCTACGCAAATACAAAGCATACAATCGAAGCTTAAGCTTAGTTAAAATATGTATCTCTTATTTGATATTGATATAATTATAATTAATAATAACAAATGCAGCTGTCAAAACTTAAAATTTATTCAAGTTGAACATGGTCAAAAGATACAATAAAACAAAACTTGCGATCATGTGTTGGCGCCTAACAAATCTATTTAAATATCTTATTATATATTGTTAATGTTGCCGCTGCCATTCTGTCTCTTTTTCTTTCTGTTCAATAAGTTGTTTGATGCACTTTAAAAATTGTTAACATACATTAAGAAATATGAAGTTTATTTTATAGTAAATCACACATCTTTAATTGTTTAGTTTGAGTGAAATATTCAAATAAGTGGACACATGATACAAAAAACAATAACAACAAACCAATCATGATTATTAAGTTATAAGAAGAACTCGATTACATATATTTTTTATAAAGCCAATGTCAGAGTTTATATAAATTTCTTGTTTCGCAAATGTGGCGCCAATAAAGATATTCATCGTAATCTACTTGAACTCTCTTCTACTATATTCTCTTTTCATATCTTTCTACCATATATGTACAACACAATAATATACTTATAGAACAGGCACGCCATAATCAACTTGTTTAACATTGCGTATACGAATTATTATTAATAAATAAATAAACTATAATTTTTTTGTTTGTGTATTTATTACTAAAGCCGAATCCCGATAATTCGAAATTGCAAGGGAACTGCATTTTTTACGAATTACAGGGGTTTATCGAGACTGCGCTACATTTAACAAGGCTTTTATATTTGAATTGATTTTCGTATAATTCTTATCTTTATTGCATACACAGTGGTGAAAAAATTTGAGTAAATATTGGTCACTTTTACCCATTCTATTTCCTAGAAGGTAAACCAGATATCCTTAGTTCAAAAGTCAAAGGTCTGCAAAGTCACCTTCGGATACAATGACCTCAGATTCTCACCCGGATTGAGATCTGGGTCCAACTGAAATTGTAACTCTGAGTTAGCTAACTCTGTGTTTTACGAGAAACATACTTTAGATAATCTGGCTGGATAATCTATTAAAATTTGGGACTCGGATTGCGTCGACAAACTTCTATATATGTATATGCGTATACGTATCTGGCCTTACTTTATTATGAGAACCTATTTTCTCTATATGGAATCAATTTTTTTGGCAGGTTAGCTATCCCCATTCCCTTCTACAATAATTGAGACTCTACTAAACGTGGTTCTTTTAGTTCCTCTTGCCTGGCTAAGCTGGAGCTCAGATGATTGGAAACGTATCACTTGGTCTTGCAAATGAATACTTAAGTGATTTAAATAAAAAAAAAAGTAATATTTCTGGAAGCGTCCTGGTGAAAGGAACATATCCAGAAGATTCTCAAATTGCAAAATTTTGACAGCACTTTGTGATATTGTTCCGTTCAAACATTGTCTAAGCCATAAGATTCTCTATGATTTATCCATATCCGAATCATCAGATTGTTTATGACACTTTAGCTAACAACGAATTTCGCTTTGGCTTATGAGTTAAAAGTGGGTTCAATAATACATAAATTACGATTTAAAAGAGGTTTAATATTCATTGCAATGCAAATAAAAAAAACGAACGAACGAAACAAGGGGACCAAATTGTATGAATTTTTACGAATTAACAGAGTTTTTACAAGGGACCAGCAGCTTGTTACGAATTATTGATGTTTTCGATTAATGGGGGTGCGAATTATCGGGATTCGGCTGTATTTATTTTATTTATTGTTAATAATTTTTTGTTATTCTTTTGACCAACATTTTATGTCATTTTTGGAAGTATGGAAGGCATTCATTTCTCGTTGGACTAGTGGAGAATTTATTGTAGTATTGTACATACATACAATATATTTTAATGCGTTTATCATAAAATGTCATATGGGAATGGGAGAGTCATGCACATAATTCTTAGTTAAAACGACACAGGACTCAGACAAAGAGTCAGGGACAGTCAGAGACGGCCCGAGGCATCCAGTCAGACAGTGAGGCATGCATACACAGAAATATAAAAAAGAATTTAACAAAAACTATTATGAAAAAACGAGAAAACTTGCTGTTAAAAAATTTCACTGTGGGCCTTGACATACAACACAATGCATCCATGGTTGGAAAAAATAATGGACATAACAAATGAACACTGGTAGGATGTGATACTATAAAATGACAGAAAGACAGACAAATTGGTAGAGAGAATATGACATTTTGACGCCAATGTTGATTATTGACTGTGTTTGCTTTATTATTGGACTTAACTCTGAGAGAATTTCAATTTCAATTTAAGTCTATAGTCTTCTGCTTATGCCCACCAGTTTCAGTTTCAGTTTCTGTTTCAGATTCAGTTGCTTGACTTGGTTTTAGTCTTCAGTTTAGCCATATAAATCCCATAAAAATGTCAGCCTAGCGAACTTTTTGGTCTCAGAATATTGGCAAATTTAGTAGCAACAACATTAGCAGCAGCAAAGTCAAGTCAAACGGGAATTTATTTTATTTTCTTGCTTCTACTTTTGCTTTTCCTTCTCGTTTTTGCATCCTTTTTTTATAAATTTTATTTTCATATATTTTGTTTTGTTTTATTTTATTTTTATTTATTTTTTTTTTTTTTTTATTTGAACTCAGCTGAGATTACAAAAAAGTTATGTCGGCAATTTGCCGTTTTATGTTTGCTTCAGTTTACATTTTTTAAATTTGTATGTCGATGACAGCAAACAGTTTGTTCGTTCATGGTGGCGATGATGCCCTCATTGCCAGTTGGTGGCAATCACTAACTTTAGATATGAACTCACAATCATACAAAGCTACATATACATATACTCACACTCACACACATACTCGCATTTGCACATATGATGTCAGTAAAACATTGGCAATTTATCATTTTGACAAAACGACGACGCCACTTTTAACCAGCAGCAGCGTCAGTTTTTATGGACTTTTCGCTTTGTCAATTGAATATTGACAACTAACACTTGAGACCCTCTGTCAATATTGTTATATTGACATATAGAATAAAATAAAATATTTTCTTCATTTTCATTTTAGTTGATTTGAGTTGAGTTGCTTTGAGACAACAACAAGCAAAAATTATGTAATGCGAATTTATGAACAGTAGAAAAAACACAACTTGACAAAATCAACTTGTTTCTTGTTCTTCTTCGCTCCGTCGATTTGTCTTAAACTCAACTTAGTTGAAACTTGGATCCGATATTGAACTAGAAGAGACTTTATGTTAGTTTGTTTGTTGCTTTACTTTACTTTGCTTTATTTTGCTTTGTTGTCTTTGTGTGAATTGGTGCGCACTTAAAAACCTATAAACTTTTCAAATTTTGTGTTCATTTGGGGGTTTTTTTTTTTTTGTACTTAATTTTTTATTTTCATTTTTATTACTTGAAGTCTTTAACTTTAAAGTAGTATACGAGTTTTTGGTGTTAAATTTATTTATTTACTCTTTTTTTCTTTGTGGTTTTGTTGCCCTTTTTTTATCGTATTTACAACAGTAAGAAACAAAAACTTTTGTTTTTCGCTTGAAAAGCGTTAAAAATATATAATAAAAATAAAATAGTAAAAGAAAAAAAACCAAACAAAACATGACAATAGAAAGAAAGAAATAGAAAATTAAATGATTTAGTAAATTAAGAAAATGCAACAAAAACAATAGAAAATTAGTATTTAAGAAGTTGAAGAACAATTTTTTGTAGAAATTGTTGCTTTTTAAAGGCGGCGGCTACTTATATTCTTAGACTGAATAATGAAATCATTGATTGATAATACCTTAATATTTGATAAGAAATCTTCATTGAAAGTCTTGGACATAAAGATGGAAAATAATTGATTTTTAATTATTGAAATATTTAATAAGAATCATTGATTGAAAGTCTATAATTGAAATACTCTTACTGAAAATCTACTATTGAAAGAATTTTATTGAAAATCTAAAAGCATTTCATTGAAAACCGTTGGTTGAATGTCTTTGGTTGACGGTCTTTGATTGAATGTCAATGGCATTCTTACGTTGAAAATTTATTAATTTAAAGTCACAATCTTGAAATTGAAAATCCTAGATTGAAAGTTGTTGATTAAAGTTCTTTCATTGAAAAGAGTTTATTGAAAAGAGTGAATTGAAAGTGATTTTAAATTGACAACCTTTAGTTTCAAATAATCTGCAAGTGAAAATAGTTAATGGAAAGTGGCCAATAATTGACAACCTTCAATTAACAGCATTTGAATAAAACTTGTTGATTGAAAAGCTTTCATTGAAAAAACTTTACTGACAATATTAGATTGAAAGTCTATATTCAAAATCTTGGATTGAAAATCATTAATTGAAAGTCATTTGTGGTTGAAAATCGTTAATTGAAAGTAACTATAAATTGACAAGCTTAAATGGAGAGTCTCTGATAGTTTATCTCAGGATGAAAGACTTTGATCGAAGTTCATTGATTGAAAATCTCTTATTGAAAGTCATATGTTATTCACTGAAATATTTACATTAAAAAGAATAGCATTGATTGAAGGTCAATAAATAAATTTGCAGATTGATAATCTGTTATCAAAAATCTTTAATGAAAACCCGATTGAGACTTTTTTTTAGAGACTTTGAAAAACACAACATGCCTGAAAAGTGTCAATTGAAAGTCATTTTTTTATGTGTTGCTAATATTTGGCCAAATTTGTGAACTCTACAAAACAATCAACTGAAAATATTTGATATGTTATATTTACTGAAATATGATGGTATGATGATCATCAGTTTATTTATTTCAAAATTTTTTTTAATACAAAATCCTGGCATTAAATCTTCAATTATGTGAAAATTTTTGCTTAAAAAACTCTTAAATTCAACACATTTAATATGGAGAAAGAATGGAAAAATTTGTCTAAACAACTTTTCAGATTTTAATGACTCGCTCAGAAACATTTTTATATCATAGTACATATTTTCTATTGAATTATAAGTAGCTTCTAATGTTATGGCGAACCAAAGACCCAACTGAAGTCAAGTTTTCAAAACTAGCAAACGAAAGTTTTATCTCTTCTTCAAGTATAGGTATATCTACTATCTAACTAAATCTTTATGTAGTTTAGTGTTTATCTCTATTTTATAGATCTCTTCCGTTTCTTTACACGTACACACATTCATATATGTATCCATCCATCCATGCATTCATTCATTCATTCATACATCCATCCATTGGAGTGGAGTCTCTGTCTCTGTCTCAGTCTCCCTCTTTTTCTTTTTTGACCAGACCATTTTGAGCATTCATTTGTCTTTATGTTCGTACTTCATTAGACACTTTTCAACTCGGTAACGACTTTTGGCCATAGTTGTTGTGTTGTTTGTATCTTTATTTCCTTGCCTCCCATTCAAATATGCGCACACGCACACAAAGTTCATTCGTAATACCGCCTAAGAGAAGACTGTGAACCCCTTCCTTATGTTTGTGCCTTCAGTTTTTCATTTTTATTTTCTTTTCTGTTTGGGTTTTTGTTTTTATTTTTATTTTAAAATAAGTAAATAAATGTGGGTCAGAGGTTTTGTGTTTTCAGCGCGCTTTACTTGTTATTGTTGCCATTATTGTTATGGCCCGATTTCTTCTTCTGTCCGACTCTTGTTGCCGGAATCACTGGTGGCACTGGTGGTGGTGGTGGTGGTGGTGATGGAGGTGGGATATACTATTTAGTATAATAAATCAAATGTAGCTGACTGGAAAAAGTTGTAAAAAACGCTTTTCATTTTCAAGTGTTGTAATTTTATTTTATTGTTTTTGATTTTGTATTTTTTTTATTTTTTGTATTCTTTTGGTTTGTTGGTATCGTTGTCGTCGTCGTCGTCGTCGTCGTCGTCGTCGTCGCCATGACAGGTTGTTAAAATCGGAAATATATTAGTTTACTTTGGTATTTTCGTATTTAAACAACTGACTGACATACTTTTGAAAGCAACTGCTACTCCTCCTATAAAGACATTGCACATAACACATAACAATTGACTAACTAACTGACTGACTAACCGACTGATTAACTGACTGACTGACTAACTGTTTGACTGACTAACTTCACCAACCCATTAAATAACTAAAGAAGAAAAACCAGTAAATTATTTAATACAAATTTCGGAAATGAAGTTGTTTCTATATACGTATATATATATATAAGTTCCAATATAATCATGGAACTAAGGAAATTAAGTAAAACTGCAAGTCAATATTATTTATCTGGTTTAAGTTATAAAATAATGTTATTGGCTTAGTCCTTAAAGAATAAAGAAATTTACAAAAATTTCATGCACTCCTAAAGTTGTAAACATCATATTACTGCATATTTTATATAAGAAATAATTAAGGAATATATTTTTTGAGTATTATTTTCATTCTGATATTTAATCTTCCAAAAACTTTATATTGCCAGTTTTTAGGACTTCACTTCAGCATCTTAAGATATGAGGCAATCATATGTAAGTAAGTAAGTAGTTCTAGACAAACCTGAACAGATTATAATAGCTCATAAAATGTTTCTATTAAAAGACTTTCAATGCTAGTAAGTAGCATTGTATGAAGTGAGCCATTAGCTTAGGGATTTATAGAGCATCAGAATCTCAGCATAACACGGTATACAATACATCACTCTCTATAGTTAAATTTGAAATCAGAACTCACAAGGATTTCCTATTTTAAATACTTATCCATATCACAATACTGTTACATGTTATTTTCAAGTAGGAATTGGTGGATCCAATCTTGCATATAAAGCATAGAAATATATTCAAAAATCTTTTTCAAACATCTCAGATAATAAGTCAACATTAAATCAATCTCAATAAAAAAAAAAAAAAAATCATTTTAATCGAGATCAACAGGCACATCTCTTGGTTGGCAATCAAACTGCTGGAAATCAGCAGACACACGCGTTCTTCAATTATTCCTTAGGATCAGGTGGGTATATGAAATATGTGTTTTTTTTTTTTTTGTTTTTAATTTCGCCTACTATCTATCTTCTTTTGATAAAATTAAAAATAAAAAAAAAACCCAGATCTACATACTTGAGCGAGGACTTAGCAACGCGAGCCAGGACTGCTAGTATGCATATACGTATGTACCTATAATTATTTACAACTATGAATTGCTTTACTTTAATGATTTTATATATTTGTTTAATACATATTGGATTACAGTTTCATTTGGTTTGATTTATATAATTATGACTCCATACTTTAAATTTTGAAAACTCTTCATAAAATTCCAACATAAAAACATGCAAATATATATAATTGTTGATCGGCTAACAATGAGCCATCTCATGCCAAATTCATCTATATTGGGTCAAATTTGAATATGGAATCTGCACACCGTGAAGACAATGTGTATGGTTTTGAACATATATACGTAGTTACCTAGGATTACTAAGATTTTTTAATAAAAGCAATCCATTAACAATACTCGTACTATTTGATCTCACTAATATTGAGTCGCATCAACAAACTTGAATGGTTTTTTCATTCAAACTTCTACAACTGTCATATGAAAAGTTATGAATTGAATTGAAATTCATTGGATTTTTTATATTTAAAAAAAACTGAATATACTATTAGATAAGTAAATAGAGAATGAAAAACTTGATGAAAAAGAAGAAACGCAATACGCCAACTATTGTACTCGTATAAACAATATCTATGTGGAGACAGTAAAATGATTTTAAAATAAATTTGAAAATATTTTTCTTAAAATAAAAATGTTATTTTCTATTTTGTGATAAGAAAAATTCCATCATATATGTAAATACTATATACACGTACGTACGTACAGACGTGTATATGGTATTGTACTTTGAATAAAAACTATTATAGATTTAGTTCAATTGTATTTGAAAAAACAATATACAAAGATTTATTTCATTTATTTTATATGTATTTTTAAAATATGTTATGTAAAAGTACATTCTATTTAGAGGTTGATTACTGTCAGTTAGTTAACAGTAACAAGTGAACCATGAGGAGTGGCTCGGTTAGCACTGATTGTGTTTGTGAACAGAGAATCAGATATAGAAAAACATAAAGGAAATAATCATAAAAAATAATAACAAGAACAGTAATAATACAAAAAAAATAAAAAATAAAAAAAAAACCCAATATATACATGTGTACATATAAATGTAGTAGATAAAAAATACTTAGTCAAGAGAAACTCAGAGGCAAACAGAGAACGAAACGAAACGAATGCATTGAGGATGATTTAAGTTGCTTTCGACTAGACTTGATACATACTCATAAATAATATGCGAATATCCACAAATGACAGGACACGACCAACAGCAGGGTATCTACATGCTATATGTACTATCTTCCTTAGACACACACACACACACACAAACACACACGTGTATCTACAAACATACATAGATACTAATCATATACATACTCTCATGTGTATCTCAGGATGAACAACAAAATGAAGTAAAAGTAAACAAAGTAAAAAATAAAGCTAAGGATTCACCATAAAGATTGAATATGAAAACAGTAAATACAAAACGAAAACAAACAAAAAAAAAAAAAAAAAAATAAGATATAGGCACATGAGTAAGTAAGTAGAGCGGCAGCAGTAATAGTATAAAAGATACAAACAGTATAAAGCTATGACTTGATGGTCCTTTCGTTCGTTCGAACGTCCTTCATATGTACAATAAATAGTATCTACATACACATACAACCAGCTAACCAACCAGTCAACCAACCAACCAAGTATGTGTTCGTTTAGGGTCTTATAAGTCAGTCCTTCTATGTTTCCTTCCTTCCATTTATCCTTATTTCATCAATTGTTATTATTGTGCCATTTGCAGCTGGCATGGGCATTGGCATGAACATGGGCATTGTGACTATGGTTTTTCAACACAGGATACTTATTTATTATGCTTGTAAA
This sequence comes from Amiota albilabris, assembly GCA_037040105.1. NCBI lineage: Eukaryota > Metazoa > Arthropoda > Insecta > Diptera > Drosophilidae > Amiota > Amiota albilabris. The sequence goes on from JBANCV010000021.1 coordinate 49,044, forward strand.
GCAAAACGTAGAGAGCAATAACAGCCAGGACATTCACAAAATAAACAACAAGAAAAAATGGAAAATAACAAAAATATTATACATACGTATATTCAATGGAAAATCCTTTTGTATGTTGAGCCTCACTTGCAAAAGCAAAGCACGAAACAAATCAAGATAACCATGTAGTATCTACAAGTCAAAAACGACAGACAACAACAACAACAGCACAACACATTCAAAGACAGTCAGACTGATAGACAGACAGATAGACAGACAGATAGACAGACAGATAGACTGACAGACAGATAAATGGATGTATGGATGAATGGTTAGAAAGATAGTCAGAAAGCTTAAGTTTGAATGAAACAAATATAGACAGACAAATAGTAACCAAGGAATATCAGAGAGGAGCGACCCTGTCTATATGTTTAACTGTCTGTCATATAGAGGATATAAAGCCAAACCAAACCAAACCAAATCAAAACCAAAACGATCCAAGCCGAACCAAAACGAGTCAAGTTGAATTGAGTTCAGCTCAGTTTAGTTTAGTTGAGTTGAATTAAATTTAGTTGAGAAATTCAGAAACAAAAACAGTTACAAATATTTGTGTAATGTGAATGTGAATGTGAATGTATCTGTATGTGTGTATCTAAACAGCAACAAAAATGTATGTTTCAGTCATCAGTGTGGGTGTGGGTGTTGGTGTTGGTGTTGGTTTTGCTTGTTTGACTAGCTCAATGAATGACTGACAGACTGAATGAATGAATGCCTGAATGAATGACTGAATGTTTGGCACCCTGTCCATCCATCCGTCTGTCTCTCTGTCTCTCTATCTGTCTCTTTGACTTAGCCGCATAGGCGGATATTCAGTTGGGCAGACCCTGGTAAGTAGACAGACGACGATGATGGCGGCTTGCTTTGCTTTGCTTGACTTGACTTGCGCTTCAATGATTGACTGAATGACTGAATGAAATGAGTGACTGAATGAGTGAGTGAATGAATGAACGCCTGTCTGTCTGACTGACTGACTGACTGAGTGACAGATAGTAGTAGATGTGTCGTATAGTGGGCTTGGAGCAAAAGCATACATCAGTATAATCCTCAAACGATGCTTTATAATATATATCTATATTGTATCTTTGTGTGTGTGTGTGTGTGTTTATTTGTTTGTATTTTCGTATCTTTTTTTGCAATTTTTTGGGGGGTTGTTTGATGGCTTCTGGTTGAGGGTGTTGGGTGTTGGCTGTTGGCTGTTGTTTGCTGTTAGTGGAAATTTATGAATTGTGCTATTCTAGCGAGAAAAACGCACCAATGGCAAAGATCTCACGCGCCGATAACAAATGCAACAACAATAAAGCAAAGCAAAAGAAATCCATATGGGGGGATACTCAACAAGAGTAACAGAGAGAGAGAGAGAGAGAGTGATAGAAACACACAGACTGAAGGGGAGTGAAAGATAGACAACGAGATAGAGAGAGAGAGCGAGAGAGAGAGAATTGAAAATATTGTGTGGAATTACAAAACCAAGAATGTCAAGAAGAATAACGACGACAATAAGTACAAGGATGAGGATGAACACAAAGATGGGACTGGGGATGAGGATGAGGACGTTTGTCGTCTACGACTATGAAAATGATGAGAAGGCAGGATGCGGATTTCGATGTAGATGTGATTGGGGTATGTGGATGTGGCAGGACGAAATGTTGAAAGTAAACGAACATGGCGACAATGGCGTTTTTGAGTTTCAGTTTCGGTTTTCTTTCTATTTTATTTTATTTCCTATTTTCTTTTTTTTTTTTTGAACATATTTTTGCTTGAGTTGTTCTTTTTTTTCGATTCATACTATTGTACTTACATACATACTCGTACATATATGCTTGTGTGATGATGATTGTGATGTGAGTGTGTGAGTGAGTGTGGGCATATATTTGGGTGCTTGGATGCTTATAGTACACACGTTCTAATATTGTTGATGTTATTTAGTATTCTTTGCTGGTTCATAGCCTTCATGATATTATGAAAGTTGCTTCTTCTCCTTTTTTGTTGTTGTACTTCCTACACTACATATTTGTATGTTTGTATCTATGTGACTATGTATGTGCATGCATCTATATGTGTGTGCGTCTGTGTTGCTCTTGATAAGCCAGAACATTGTTGAATTTATGTTTATGGCACGTTTGAAACAAAAAAAAAAAAAAAAAAACGAAAGGAATCAAACTGCTAACGTGGCAATTTTTTCCTAGATAGATACTTATAAACAGAAAGACAAATTAACTGCAAACCAACCAAGCGACATAGAAATAGTTGAACTCAGCGAAGAAGTCTTACTTTATTTGAAATGTCAAATGTAATGAATTAAATGTTTATGAACATGATGATGATGTTGAATGCTAAACCAAATTATATGTTCAATTTTTTGCTGAATATTTGTCAATGGTCAAAGAGAAAAAGTTATTTAAGTTTCTCGTATTGATTTTGGATCCATTATCAATTCACAGATTCAACTTTTTCTTCATTTCCTTTGATTCTGCATACATTCTTATTTACTTTTGTTCCAATCAACATCTCATAGCCAAGCTTTATAATGGGCAAATCTGAGTACCTGCTTAACTCATACCATCCAATTAGCATGCTGTTGATTGTCTCTAAAATATTTAAGAGAATAATTTTGCCTGTTCTAGAAAAAAAAAATATATCCCTGAACATCAGAACGCAACACGACATAGCTATGCAGTGCTACAGGATTGTGCATTGGACAATATGAAATACGGCTCTTCAGCATACCTCAATGTTTGGGAAGCATTTGATAAATGCTTAGCAAGCTACTATTCAAAATAAAAAAGAACATGCCTGAACCATTGTATCTGCACCTCATGACGGAGTCTGATCTGAAATACATTCAGGCAGGTGTGCCCGAAAACAATGTTCTACTGTACACCCTGTATACAGTAGATGTACCGGTGTTAAATATGGATTTCGCCATTATATCTGGCATTCAATGACTTCTATATAATTAGACACATCCAGGAAACATGCACATAGATACAGCAACAATTGCCTGCCGTAGTATCGTGGCTCACAAAGTGGATTAGTGACTCTTGCTGGATGCATTTGCTTCTTTACGATGACGTGTGAATTTTCCATTCCTCAAATTCTGCAATTCTGTTGGTTTACGTAGTTGCCGAGATGAAAATGCGCTTCTTAAGAAAAGATGATTTTTCTTACAAAATCTGGGTCATCAACATTGAAATTAATTGTTCCAAAGAGAAGCGTTCGATATTCATTCAGAAGAATATTTAAAATAAGCTATTGTTAATAATTGATTGCGCGAAAGTTGATAGCGTTATTATCAACATGTAGTTCCTTTCAAATTTGTCTTACTCTGCATAGAGCACTGGAAGAAATTCTTGCTCTACAAGCGGATCCAACTAAACCTTGATCTCTAGTGTCTTTTCTGGTTACTCAGGCTCAGATCACAGCTCTCACTACGCAATAACCTGGAACCTCTAAAGACAATCTGGACCTATGATATCCATACACTGCGGGAACAAATGTGAACATCATACAGAAGTCCTTTGCCCTGTTGTAGGTGCCCCCTTCTATGTTCACAGCAATGTCTTTCATCGTGTAGAAAACATCACTGATTATAGTCGAAGCTATGAACATCGACTTGAGAACCAAGTAAAAGTGCTCTCAGTGCAACTACTGAGGTGCCCTTCCACGTCAATCAGTGATCTAATAACAATTTATTTTCCTAGTCAACATAATAAATCTATATGTATATATAAAATTGTAAACGCTTTTGTGTCTATAAATACGTAAGTAAGCATCCTGTAACATATAGAATTTATTTCATTCCAATTCTTTCTAAATTTTCTAATTAAGTATTTCCGTTTTTTTTTTTTTCTGAAGCGAGGTCTTAGCTACGCAAGCTGGGACAGCTAGTCCCCTATATAACTGAATTCCTTACGAAATTTGGATACTACTGTATATAGTATTGCTTGACAGATTCTAAATAAATAAATATTGTTACGAACAAAAATAAAAACCAAAAAAAATATTTAGTTTAAGCATTTGTATGCAAGTTTTTTATACAAAGTTATACATTATGAAACTAGATCCATATTACTTTCTATACAATACTCCTTAGTAATCAAATAAAATTTGACTTTATTTGACAATTATTGTATTCAATATAAAGTTTTTTCTTTTTCACTTTCTTTTTAGTCTAATTGAATATGATCAATTATCATTTTCAATTTCCTAATTCATTGTTGTAATAATTATGAAAATTTTCCATGTTTAATTTCTTCATTCAAATTCCATATTCTTATGAACAACTACTAAAAGCAACTTCGAAATGATTCTATGTACTAAATTCAACTTATAAGTTTCTACTCTTGTCCTGTTTAATTTTTGTAGCAGTACTGACTGTATGTTATGTATATAGTATTTATGTAATAATTGAAATATTTAATTTTTTTAATAAAATTTTTCAGAACTTCGATGAAGACGATGAAGACTTTAATTTACTTTCAGTTTGTGTATTTTTGTAAATGAAGGAATTCAATGTTAACAGACAACTTCAACTTCTCTCTCCATAGATTTTTTTTTTTCTTCTTTTGTTAACGATTTCATATACATCATCGTCATCGTCATTATAATCATCATTAACTTTATCAACTTCTTCAAATTCTTCTTTGTTATCATCAGATTCCCATTTCCTATTTTCATGTGTCAATAAGAATATCCAATTCTTTTTTTTTTTTTTTGCATACAATTTTCACCCACTTTATTTTTCACAATTTTCTAAATTTTATTTATATTTTGTTATTCGTTCATTCGTTCGTTCGTTTGTTTGTTTATTGCTTCAATTTTGTTTACTATTTTTCTCTATTCTGGGTGATGTTGCACTGATAAAAGGCCCCAATCGAAATCCCAATTCTCCTCCTCCAATATTCTACCGATGCCAGAGTCTTCATATTGTTGTTAACAGGCAAAGGAAAGCAAAGCACTATTCTTAGTCGAGATGTAGTGCCTGTTTTTCTGTAGTCTGTAGGATGCTATGAGCTTCAACAATACTACCGTACTATGATATCCTCCCAGTCTAGCCACTTTTTGACTCATCACTGAGCTTATCTTCGACATCGCCAGCGTCGTCGTTGTCGTTTTTCTTCCCTTGTTGTTTGTTGTTGTTGTTGTTGTTGTTGTTGTTGTTGTTGTTGTTGTTGTTGTTGTTGTTGTTGTTGTTACCTTTTCCTATTTTTCTTCTTTGCTTTTCGTGCTTACGACATTCGTAGTCGGATTTGATTTTTTCATGCTTTCACTACAATTTTCTTTTCTAAGCACTTTTTCACTTTGAGCCTTTGTTTTTCTCGATTCTTATTTTGAGCATCAATTTCAGTTTGAGCTTTACTCCTTGTGCTTAGTGTTTATCAATTTCAATTTCTTTCTCTTTGTCATGTCATTTCATTTGATGTTGATGTGTCTTTGTACAATATATAATTTTTTTTTTTCACCTACTCCTACTGACAACTCTCCCTGTATGCTATGATGGTGGCAACCAGTGAGTGGCCTCTTTTGGATAAGGGCAAAAGAGATTTTCAAGCGCCTAACACCAAAGGTAAGTAAATAATTTTAACTTGGAGGTTCACAATACACATACATACATATGTGTATTTGAGGTCCCCTTTTGATTCTAGCTTGAAATAGGTAGGTGCCCCTATGAAGATGTGCCAACCATTTTCTGTTAATTTAATTTGCCTTCTAGAAATTCTCGAATTTTTTTCCTTCATCTTTAACTTGGTTATTTTACAATAAATTTTTCCTTCAATGAATAGGATAAGGGAATGTTTGTTTTAATGTTGTTGGTTTTTTTTACTTTTCTCCTATCTTCACTTCTACTCCTTCACCCAGTTACACTTTATATCACATGCTGTTCTGTGGTAATCATTTTGTATGAATGAAGATGTGTAGGGATGAGTGTGGATTGGTATGTGCGAGTGTGTGTTGTGTGTGTGTGTATTGGGTCCGCGACCGCTATACCATGCGATGCCATTCTATATATCCTTCAATTCCAATTCCAATTTATTCCAAGAATTTCATTCCATTCATTCCTTCATACGTTTGTTCATTCGTTGGTGATTTTTTCCTCTTTTTCAATATTCTCTTTAGCTGCTGTTGTTGTTGCGAACTGTACAATTGTGCACAGTTGTTGTTAATGTTGTTGTTGTTGTTGTTGTTGTTGTTATGAATGTCGTTTGTTTGGATCTGCGTGTGTGTATATATTTGTATATCCCCCCAGGGTTGTTTTATTGTATTCTGTGCCAGGGTTTGTTTTCCTTTGGTTTGGGGCGCCTGATTTCAAGTGGATTTTATGTTTTGTCTTTGTTGTTGTTGCTCTTATTGCTGTCGTTGTTGTTGTCATCGCAAGCCACCATCATCGTTTGTGTTGTTGTTGTTATTGTTGGCTTTTGTTTGTATTACTTTTACAACTCTCCTCCTCCCACAACATTTTAGGTCTTTGCCATTCTGTATTTTTTCTTTTCATATTTTTCTTATACAATTTTTTTTTTTTTTTTTTTTTTTCATTCTATTCTTCTCTTTTGAGGTATTATAATTTTTTTTCTTCTTTCATTCGAAGTCTTTTGTTGTTGTATTTTTTTGTTTTTGTTCGTTGTTGTTGCTTGTGTTTGTACTTTTTCCTTTTCAAAATGGTTGTCGCTTCTCTTTCTTCGTCTTATATTCTTGTGAGCTTTAACTGACGCCCTCATTTTGGCGACTGTTGGCTTTTCACATACACACACACATGCACACACATACAGAAACATACTTATAAAAGCACACGTACGCCATCCCACCCACACATGCATTTAGAGGATTTAAGATAATTTTTTGTCTGCCTTTCCTTTTTCTTTTTCAGTTTCATTTCCCATTGCTGTTTCTGAAATATGACACGATTAGATTTTTTTGCTTTGGATTCTTCTACTTTTCTATTTCTTTTATATATATTTTTTTTTAGCAAATATTCTTCTCTGTTTTGTGTTTTTTTTTTGTTTTTGATAAAAATAAAAAAACCAAAATCCAATTCATGTTGAAGGAATAACGAACTTCACCACCTTCGCTATTATCTTCTCGACTATCTCATAGTCTTGTCTGTCTCATAGTATTGCATTGTCTTCTTATATCTATACGATCTTCTTATAGTTATTGGCTTCTTATATATCTCAGCCTTCTCATGCTTCATGGCCTCCTCACACTTGTTTGTATCTTCACAATTCTTAGTCTTATTATACAAGATTGGCAATATCAATGGGTTCACATTTAGCAACACTATAACTTTTACAAGAAACGTCAGATCGACCAGTGACATCACGTGTTTGAAGCTTCAGTCTTAGGAGCACTGCACACCAGTCGAACGCATTGAAATTGTTAAGCTGTACATTCAAAATAAGACGAGGCGTATTTCACTTTGAACGGAACCGTAAACAAACAAAGTTGTCAGTTCTACGCCACCAAAACTATCCATCCTGAAATTATTGAAGAAATACCACTTTATGACACAAAAGTGATCTTCCGTTCTTCTTCGAAGACGACAGTGGAAACACAATAAACATAAATTAGGACCATTACCGGGTTATGACAACCGATTTTTTGATGCTGATTGTTCATGAAAGTGGTATGGAGCACTAATGGTTTCAACAGACGGCCACACACAGCTTATGCCACAATCGATTTTTTGAAGCAATTGTTCCCGGGTCGCTTGATTTGGCACCGCCGGCTACTGAACTTAAAACCAACATCTGTCAGAAAATAACCGCCATATCATCCGAAACATTGGCAAATGCCATGGAAAAAACCAAAAGAAAACGAGCACATAAGTGCTCATTCGAGCTCAGGGTGATCATTTGAGAGATCACTTGGTAGATCTAAAAAAGTGTTTCTCTCTCGTTTTTTTTTTTTTTTTTTTTAATGAATAATATTGCTCATTCTTCATCACATAATTATCTGTATTCCCATATTTCTGCATTGTTTCTCAAATCTCCTCAGTCTTTTTTTACTCCCCGGTCAACTCTTATTTGTACGTCTGTCTATTCATACCTTTTATAATTTTCGGTTTACAATACTTCTTGGTTCTCTCACACTCCTTGATCGTCTTATACTTCTCGATCTCCTCATATTCCCGGTCTTCTTTTATATACTTATATTTCTTAATTGTTGCTGCTAATATCATACTCTGTTTTTGCCCAGAATCAAAAATTTAACATTTTTAATTTTGTTTTTTTGTTACAAAACAAATTCGTTGATCTGATCTTGCATCATCATTCGTCATTATTTTGAGTCAAAGTTTCTACATATATTCTATAAGTTTAAATCTGAAATCAACTACTTGCATATAACAAAAATGCAAATACTCTTCTTTATTATCTTCATTTTATAGGAAATTTATGATTCCATCAAAGCCAAAAACTTGAATTTTTGAACATTGAAATCACTCTATCAAGAGGCAACAATCGATAGCGGAAGCTCTACAAGAAACAAAAACTAGACATTCATCACTATGATAAAACCATAAAAAAGATTCAAATGAAGTTTGAAAGCAAAGCAACAATGATATGAGAAGAATCCAGTTTTCTTCGTTTGCTTATCAAGTTTTTAGATCAACGACCAACAAGTTTTTTTTTTTTATTTTTCTCATTTCTTTTTTTGGTCAAAACAAGTGCGACGATAATCATTAAAAAAAAAAAAATAACATTTAAATTGTGAATGAGTAAGTAAAGAGAATGAAGAAAAGCAAACAAAGAGTTGTGAGTGAGAAAGTGTCAAATTCATTGTGACCATTGAAGCAAAGCAAAGTCACACAGATACTCGCACACATGTACTCACAAACATACATATGTATATATGTAGATGGTGGGCACATGTCTGTGGCTAACATAAAATAGCCGCAAATTTATTATCGAAAATAAAGTAAAAATGAAATGAAATGAAATAAGAGGAAAAAACGAAAAAAAAAACATTAAGAACAACAAAATAAACATAAAAATCAAAAAAAAAACTGGAGCGCAAAGTAAAGGAAGTCTTTCAGCAACAACATCAGCAACAATAACAATAACAAAAGCTATGGTAACAATTCTGTTCATGTGCCCAAAGTCGTCAACAACGTGGTCGTCGGCCATCGTCATGGTACTAAATAATACCAATGAGGCTGACTGAACGGAACTGAGCTGAACTGAACTGAACTGATCGGACGGTGCCAAATACCCAAGCAAGCAGACAAGCATGCAAGCAACCAAGCAACCCATCAACCAGCCCATCAACAGACTCACCAACAATCGACTGACCGACCGACCGACGGAAATGACAACAAAAAACTTTAACAGCCATGAATTGATGATGGTTAGATGAATGGAAAGAACTTACTACTCTACATACTTCTCTCGTAAATATTGTACATGGGTAGTATAATATTATGTGAATATGCCACTAGGCGAACTTGGAACGTGGAGTGTTAAATATCGGTTTTATACACACATACATATCACATACCCATGTATATACAATGTATATGTAGTGTGTATGTGTGTGTGCTGGGGTCAAAAACGCATTGTTATTGTATAACTTTTTCTTTGGGTTCTTCGATACTTCGTCTTCTTTGGGGTGGAGAGATAAATGAAACATTGAACATTGTTGAAAAGTGTGTGCGGTTTGTCTATGTGGTTTTACTACTCTGCAAGATGCCGCCGCAAAAAGTTATCCAAAGTCATAAAAATAAAAAATAGCCCAAGTTAATGTCAAATAAAGTTTAACGGTGTTGTACCGTAACTTCTCCTTATACAACAATAAATAAAAAAATCAAAAAAGAAAGAAAGAAAGAAACAGATGAAACAGAAAGAGGAGACTGGGAAACGGAGAGTAAGTGAGTCCAGTGAGAAAAACAAGAAAGATCTGCTACATATACTCGTATATATATATATATATGTAAACACTTACATATACGTATATTAAAATATAAAGTTGTAAAACATGAAGTGCTCAGAAATTAACATGGACAAAGTATAAACCAAAATGGCAAGTTTATAAGTACAATCTGAAAGTGGTATACAGGAAAATCTCTAATGGCCGGACAAATCTTGGTCCTGGTCCCAAATTTTTGGTTCTGTTTTTAGAAAAAATACGCTCCGATAGGCGAACGCTCCTTTGGCCGGATGCGGACATTACAGAAATTTACATTTCATACAACTGTTTATCTTGCAGGTGAACAAAATTCAATTTCTCGAACAAAACCTTGGTACCTCAGTCACAGTCATTATCTGATGGTCATCTGTTTTTTGACGATTGGAGTTTAATCTTAAAATACATTACATTAAAAGTGGACATAGCCACATCTGCATCAGAATTCTCAAAAACTCTTAATGTACTTGATGCTTTATGTTTTATGAAAACTCCTTGGGATAAAGTTCAAACAGAAACTATAATGTCAAGTGTACACTGATTGAAGAATTCCAATTTTTAATTAGTGATTTTTTTTTTTTTTTGTTTTGCAACAGTTGTCGTTTGATTATTCACAAACAAGCACAAAACAATTGAAATTTTGTGGTAAAAAAAGATATAGAAACATTTGCAGTCTCAGCTCCCTGCTACATATTTTATTAAATATGTATATTGGTCCTAGAAAAAAATATTACATACACTATTGTGTTTCACACTTAGAAATATGCATTAATTTTGGTTCTGTTGTGATTTGTACATACTATATTTCGGCATCTCCCCCAAGCGGACATCTCACGCGGGCGCTCCAGATAAGTTTTAAGTGTATCAAAAAGAGAATCCTAAACAGAATATCCAGCTGTGCATACTTTTTTAAATTTTTACCTTCATCATCTCCATATGTGTATGTGTGTTTCGATCACTAAATAAGTATAAGATCGATAAACTCCGAATACTTTTGACCGATCATTATGAAAGTTAACACATATATATATTTTTTCATGAAGAAAGTTTTTATGTTATTCACCAAAAGTTTCCATCATCAAAATCAAAGCAATGAACTCTGTTAACCATATGTCCAAAGTGTCGATTATGGCATAGAGAGCAGAAAGCAGTGTTGCACACAATGCATTATCATGTGGTGATGCAATTCTAATATTGAAATTTGTTAAAATGCTACAAAAGAAAATGCAATTTCAACACACGTTTAATGAATTCAAATAAAGGACAAACCCTAATTCAGAGAACAGAACATGTGGAATTACCCTTTGTTTCATTGCTATCTTACATATAATTTATTACAGAAATTTTATGAAGTTCTTTTTTTTTTTTTTTTTGTTTTTTTGTGAAAAATATGCTCTAAATAGTTTGCAGTTAGGGCTCTTAATAAGTGATTAAGAATTTTTTTTATTACCTTCTTCTACTTCATTAAATAAATAAATAAATATAGAAGTGACTTTTATTTAGTGGAAACACAAATAAACATGTTCTTCTTATTGGGAAGTGTTACAATGTATTAGATAAGATTTGTTTTTTATCTAAACAAGATACACTACACTCTAATATAAATTAAATTATATCTAAAAATTCTAGTGCCTTACCGTTAATCATATCCTTTCATATCATTATAGGATTTTCAAAAAGTTCTATAGTAAAAGGCAAAGGAAACTTTTTTGAAAGCATTAAATCTATGCTAACATAATAATTTCAAATTCCAATATTGGATTAAATGGATCAGTAAAACATATATAGTCTACAAATGAACTTAGTCTTAATTGGTGTTGTAACGGTATTTCTTCTCATCTTTCGCAACTGTGGAACAGACGTGTATTTAAGATGTCATGAGTGGGTCTCTGCAAAGTTCAACTGTTTGACTGATCTGCTGAAGAAAGCTGCAAACGGGATGATAATTAACGTGATCCTGAGCGTATTTCACATAGAGACTCTAGTTTAATTTATGAAACAATGAAAAATCGCTTAAAAGGTGACAAAGCTACAAAATTGTGGTTTTATTAAATGTAAATAATTTGAGTCTCATTTATTTCATTTCTCATTTTCTCATTTTTTTTCTTCAATAAAACTGCGAAACTTCCTTTTTATTAATTATTAGCCACCCTTACATATGGCAGAAGATAAAAGCTTGAGTTTTCTTTTAGTTTCTTAGAAAAAAATTGAGTTTACTTGAACAAAAATTATAAATAAATCGAAGAGATTCAGAAATTGGACTAATCAGATGATTATATATATTTATATCATCATATGTAGTAGATATGCCACTTAAACCTTCCTAAATTAATAAGCTTGTGGGCTTAGATATCTTTGATTATCTTAAACGACATCAAGCGACTCCAAAGATCAAGTTATGGAAAGTATAATACTTAATAATCTGAATTATTGAATTGCAATGGAATTATAATTTAAATTTAATGAATAACATAAAAATAAATTACATACTCAAATTGTTTAATGTTGAAATATTCAATTTTTCATAGTTCAGTGAAATCGACGAAAGATTTTCCATTTCATTTTTTTTCGCAATCTACATGCACTGAAATTACAATTTCTCTATCTTTATTGATAGATAGTACATATATATGTGTATGTATATATATTTTACATACCCAAAGCAAAAACAAACAAACTGAAAGTCCAATGAAGTTGATTTTGAGAGAAAACATTCTACCGTCGGCAAAATGTTGTCAACTTGCCATGAGGGAATTCACCAAAATCGAACTTTAAGTCACAAAATTTTATTCAATCGACTGCCTTTGATTTTTACAATTTTCTTTTACTTTCCCTTTCCATTTCCCTTTTCCTTTGGCTTTTTTTTTTTTTTTTTTTTGTCTTTCTTTTTTTATTAACATTATCATCATCAATATTCACGTACACATAAACACATTTAGAGGAGCAGAATTGAATTGAATCAATAAATTTTCACATTATTCAATTTAAGTTAACAAAAAAGCAAATGAAAATCATTTTTGATTGCATGCAACTTCAAAAACAAATATGCCAATGACAAACAAAAACAAAAGAAGAAAGCAAAAGTGTAAAAGTATGTTAAGGAAATCGAAAACCAAAATAAATGATGATATAAAATTATGAAGAAAAATTGTTGAGTGTAGAAAATCCGACGCACGTAATTAACGCAATTAAAATCAAAACATTAATGAGCTGCTGCCGCCGTTTGCTGTTGCTATTCGACAATGGCAACGGCAACGGCAACGACGTCGACGCTGCTACCTCAGCCGCATCATATGCTGCACACTGCACACAAACAAACATAGATACACACATACACACACACACACACACTCGCACTCGCACACAGATACACCAAATTCATAGATACATATAGACTCCAAATTTAAGTCAAAACCAATAACCAAGTCAAGTCAAGTCAAGTCAAGTAAAGTCAAACTAGGTAAGGACAAAGTGCAACAATGAACAAGATAAAAAGATACAATCATTTATTTAGATATTCTAGACAACATTTCATTACTGACCTACAGTCAGTATGCCATCACATCCCATTCCATACCATATTATCATACCATTTCATCTGATCCCAATGAAACAATCTTTAGTTGATTTGAAGTTTATCCATAAGTCATTTGTTTCTCACTTTCCATTTATTTCAGAATTTCTATACTTCTTTCAATTTGCATTACTTGAGCGAATAAATATCTTCACAAATTTAGAAAGGCTGATGACGACCGCCGCACCGGAAGTTAGTGAGTGAGCAACGACTGAAGCAATTCGACTAATTATGTGTTAATTGAAGTAAGTTAAAAAATGATTTTCCAAAAATGAAAAACAAAAAAAATTCTCCCCCAAAAATAAAAATTAACAAACAAAAATAAATAAAAGAAAAAACGAAAGAAAAGGAAAGGAACTAGAAATTTGTCTCTCTTTTATTTTCGAGTAAAAACTCAAACGCCCACATCGTCAAGTGGAAAAATGAGCAAGAAAATTACAAAATTGTATAAAACAAGAAGGAATAATGAGGAGTAATATGCTATACTATGCTGAGTGCACGAGCAAAGAACTGAAAGAACTAACTGAATGAGTGAGTCTGTGGATGAGTGAATGTGTATCCACAATCTCTGAAAGGAGCAGAGCGCGAGCCTCAAAATGCAAAAACGCCGAACATAACAGCAAAGGAATTTAGCGATGACGATGACGATGACGATAAACACAACTGACTCATTGAGTGAGTTTATCCTGAGCTTTCTTCGTCTCTATGTATTGCTCTCTATATTCCTGTGTTTGTGTGTCTGTGTGTGTGTGTGTGTGTGTGTGTATGTGTGTCTAGTCATTTTCCCCAACTTTTGTTGGTGGCAAAAAAAAAAAAAAAAAAAAAAAAAATGAATTGAGTTAAATTTCAACAAAATTTTCCAAAAATTTTGCTCAGTGCGCCATTTTGTAACATGTTTTCTTTTGTAGATTTGCTGTGATTTTTCACTCTCTTTTATGCTCATTTAACAGGAATATAAATATAGAAAATAGTACCATCTCTGTATCTCTTTTGAGTTCTCATTGAGAATTTTTTAAATTTTTGTTAAATGCATTTTAAAATTGAGTTTAAATTTTACAATACAATTTTTTGAGAATATACTAATACTTTTACACAACACATATATGTTAATATCAAAATGTCTGCTATAATATACACTTGACTCTCCAGAGATTCGCCAGTATGTTTAACAGTTTTGTCGGCGGCGGCATTTTACTTTGAGTGAGTTGAGTGCATGCGCAGGATAAAGTTAAAGTTGTAGTTGGTTTTACTCCAACTTCAATATCAACATCATCATCATCAGCAGAAGCAGCAGCACCAGCAACATAATTATCATAAACATCAGTATCATTAACATCACAATCATTGCCATTCACATCCACTACACGAGTTTCGCCCAGTGCGCTGCTAAGTAGGCTATGAAAAATTGTTCAAATGCATGGAATTTTGATAAAAATCTTTGAACACACAAGCAAAACAAAAAAAAAAAAAAAACAACCTACAGCGGAAAACAGAATTAATGGAAAACAAGTAACACTCATGTTTTGCCATAATTCTTCATGTAAATTTTTATTATTTTCATTATACAAATATTTTTTTTTGCTTACGGTTTTCATGTTTTGTTTTTTTGTAAAATAATTTTACCTTTAAATATGCAAAACAAAAAAATATTTCTACTATTTTTATTTTTATTAAATTTATTACAATATGATATTTTTATTAAGTGAATTTTTTATTATTATATAGTACTTTTAAATGGTTGGTTGGTAGGTTAATTTTTTTGCTTTTTCTTATTTGTTTTATTAAAATAATTATCATAGTATCTACATATGGATGTATCTTCTCCTAAACAGATTCTATTATCATATAGACCTCCGATTAGATAACATTCTTTATAGGCTACAGTTAAGAAGTTAATGGATTTATTAGACACTGACTCTGCAAGTATCATAGTACAATCAGCACAATATAATTCTCTCATTTTAAGGTTTAATTCCTTTGACTTAATACAGGATATGAGACAATTAACCAAGCCAAATGCTTAAACTGAAATTTAAATTGAAAATAGTAGATCTTATACTATAAGAAAGTCATAGGGCACACACAATTATGGTCAGTCTTAATGAAAATAATGGTTATTAATAAATTTAGTGCTACATTAGACCGCTTTAAGGTTAAATATATTGATATGGGCACTTTGGAAATTTACGGGGAGTGATATAAAATCAGTTTACAGAATGGAGAAGAATTTTATTGATTATGTGTTGATTTGTAAGTCGTTTGGGTACAGTTTTTCAGGCGCCTTGAAATCATATTCGAATTTGGGTATTGTGAAAATGTATTTCCCTCAGATCTGTAAAGACGCAGCGGTCGTTGTGGAGCGTTACACGTTCTTGACGTATCAAGTCACGTCCTGAAGTCCTAAGCATTCCTAAGATTTGAAATGTATCCCATACTTCCCAAGTTAAGTTTCCTTCTATTTGATTCCTTTTCATTTTCTGAGAACATTATCATTGTTACACTAGCCGACCAAACTTTGCCAGAAGTATAGGTTTTCTCCGGAGATTGCATGAACACTGTTGTGATTTATCTGAGTTCACCAGGCTTCTTAACGATTCATGTAGAACTGCATGCTTGAAACGGCTGCTGTTTTCGATCTGTCTTGTCAGCACGGAGGACTGCAGTGTCATTGCTTGGCTAAGACCGCAGTATTGGAGATCGGTTTCAGGAACATCGATATATTTGATTCAACTAGTCTAAATTGCAATCGGAGCAATATGTACATCTCGAAAAACGAGATGCTATTGTCGGAGGAAACGTTGTTGGAAATTTAAATATCGACGCAACATAAGTAATGCATATACATATTCTACTTTTAAGTTGCATCAGTAGGGTACTACACATGAAGGAACACATAATGGAAGGAAATACAAAATATGCTCTTGCCAATGCATTGAAATGATATCACTGCACGTTCACGATTAAAAAATAAACTACAATATTTTCAATAACACACACATTGTTGGATGTATTAGGTTGAGTGGCAAAAGCAAGATTTGTCTGAGGTCCTATTTTGATTTGGCTCTGTTGTTTATTCTTTAAGTTAATGTAATTTTTAATGCACCACTATTATTTCCCATTTTTCTTTTCCTTTTAATTGTACAAAAGATTGTTGTGATATTTCCGGAAGAATAGGTAAAACTATTCTCAATTAACTATGTATGTATAAAAGATTAATGCATGCCGGATACAAAGTCGCGGGCCGTAATTAGTACTCGTATACTTAGAGGGATTTAATTAGTACTTGTTTTCTATCATTGTTCGGTTTATTTGAAATTATATCTTGTTATCAATAACTGTAACAAATTTTTTAAAATATTTGCATTAGCATCCTCTCTTTTTAAAGTTAATGTTACTTTTAAGCAACTTTAATAATCGCAACATCATAATTTGCATTATACGTATACAGGAATGTTGGCATGCTGCATATAAATTACCATCATAACTTCTAATGGAAAAGATATGCAGTGTAAACAATCATACACATCCTAATCACAAGGTACATAGTAGTCAACTCAACCACCTTGTAAATGCATATTCACTCGTATCTGCATGGGGATATACACGCTTCTTGTCACATAAACTGTCATATGAAGCACTTTTTGGATCAATGCTCTCATTTTCCAAATATTTGATACTTTCCCAAATATTACGAGGCGCTTCCAAGTAACATATTTTTTTAAAAAATGGGAGAAACTATTGCTGGCTGGAAAACTTAAAGACAGCGACTTCTGCTACTTAGCAACTCAACTTTTCTAAAAAATTGCTTTGCAATGGATATCCAAAAAAGCCGGACGGACAGTACGTTCCACTTCCATATTTTTCCAATAAAAATGCCTAGAGGACGAGTGAAATTTGTAAAATGATCTTAACAGATTTGAATCAATTCTTTACAAGTATAAAACAAATTAAAAAAGTGTGTATGATTATAGACAACGTGGTTTGCCATAAAATTAAAGGAGTAGTTTCAAACATAAAAATGGTTTTTTTGCCACCCAACACTGCGGCAATAATTCAACATCATTCATAATTTTAAAGTAGCATACGGCAAAATATTAATAACAAAACAAATACCACCCTTGAAAGAATTGGGCATGTAACAGAATTTTTGAAGTCTAAGCCTAACGGAAGAGCTTGATGTGGAACCAGAGTGATGTTAATCTGAAGTTCTATGGACCACAAATTGATGCTGCAATAGTGTCGGTAGTTATAAATGATGAAGCCGACATGACCGAGGATGATGAAGAACACTTCGGCGTCCAACTATTGCTCAGACGCATCTTCGTGATGCCTTAAGTACAACAAATAAAAACTTCATCAAAATCTGTCCAGCCGTTTAGGAGAAAAATTGTTACAAAAATCCGTACACTCAAATTTTATATATATCGATAATATATGTATGTATAGATAAGTCTTTCTATTTATGAAGTGAACTGAGTTTTAAACATACTTTTATTCTACTTTAACAATAAAAATTTAAACAAGAGGGACATTGAAATATGTACATTTATAACAAAAATTGAATTTATGTTATTAATTATAATTTGCTATAATTTTTCGAAATAATATTTGACTGAAAATACCTGAAATGTTATTATTGCTTAATTCTAGATTCCCATGAGATTATCCTATACTTTTTATTCATATCAATTTTGGATAAACAATACAAAGTTAAGGAAATGAAGGATTCTAATGCCACACCACACCAGATCAATTCTGTATAGTGCAATGTTAGATATAACATAACATTTCTTATCTTTTGTGTTTAAAATTAATTTATCATTAATAATTAATTTGAAGAAACTGGTTCATAGTGATTGTTTAAGTGAAAATATTGCAGCTGTTATCAAAAGTGTTGGTAAAGAATCACTAATTTATGGAGTGGAAGTGGAAGATATTGATTTGCAGAATATGTGGTTTTAGTAGGATGGTACAATATGCCACACATCAACTGAATCAATCGATCTTTTCAAAGAGAATTTTAATAATCAAACAATTTGTCGAAGAACTAACATGATTAAATACCATTCGGGTTTCTTGAAGAGTAAAGTTTATGCGGATAATAAACAAAATGTTCAACAACTCAAAGACAATGTCACTTTTTTCATTATTAAACAGAACCAATCTAATTTATTCTTCCTATATACCTATATATAAATATATATAAATGTATAAAAATAAAAATGGAAGTGTTCGTATATTCATGACCTCAGAACTGGAAAACTACTATACCGGTTGCTCTGAAATTTTGACACAACATTGCAGTCGATTATAATCATGTAGGGTACGTATATACTTTCAAATATTAACATAATATTTATAAAAATAAATTTAAGTGCTGTAAAAAACGCAATTTTTTGTATTATTCTAAAGTCACCTATTGTTAATCCCATTATGTTTGTGTTTTAAGTAAAACGTAGTTTTCTGACAAACCATATAGAGTGGACAAAACTTTGAAGGACACAATTTTGTGATGGAAATGTCTAGCATGAGCCATAGCAACGCGTGTACAGCTAGTTTCTAATAAAAATATGTACAGATTTTACACAATTTATGTCACAGAAATATCTTGGTTTTTCTTTATGTTTTTCTACTGATTAGTTTTGTATTATAAGTTTGCCATGAAGTTTGTAATGCAAAAAAGGAGACATCGTAGAGCCCATAAAGTATATGTATTCTTGATCACCGCGACAAGAGGAGTTGATCTAGCCATATCCGTCAGTCCGTTTGAATGTGTGCAAGCTAGTCACTTTTTGAAGTAGAGAGCTTTCTTTTCACCAAAATCCCCCTACTTAAATTCATATTCTTATAAGAAAAACTTGTTTTTTATAGTATTATGTTGAAATTTGGAAGCAATAAGTTTCTGGTTCTGGATTGATTAATCATGTAAATTTCATGATCCTAGGATCGTATAGCTTCCATACAAAAAACGTTTTCTAGGGGCTGCAAGAAGAGTATTACATCTTCGGCATAGTCAAAGATACCCTTCTTTCTATTATTTATTTGGTCTATTTAAGTAATTTATTTATCAATTTATTTTTTCATTATGCAACTTCTCATTATCTTCAATATATTATAATGATGTTTAGACTATCTTGTCGACCACTTAAAAGGGAAACATTCAAAAAATATATATCGAGAGTGCAAGTTCATTTATGCAAATGGATCTGCACCATTACTTTTGTTATAGCATCGAAAACTACTGTACTAAGGTAAGGTTTATGTCTTATCTCATCATTTTTAAAAAGTAGAAAATAATAAAACTAATGTGAAACTATATATTAAGTATAAGATTATTTACTCAAAATTTTAATAAAGAAGACATTGATGAAATTGACAAGACAAGACCAAATTACATTTACGACTTGGACACTCTAAGCCAAACCAGGGACACTATTTACGCATAAATATTCCTAACCAATGCCAAATTTGTCAAGAACCACAAACTACCAATCATTGTTGTACCAAGATGTGTTCACGACACCTGCTCCCCATAAAGTCATTCAAGAAATGGAATTTAATAAAACACACTACTTCGCAAACATAAATGATAACAATTCACAGTTATGTACTATTATTTAAAAAACAAATATACAATTCAATCCTAAGATCTATTATAATATGTTCTGTTATAATGAGAAGTATATCAAGTACCCACCACCCTCATATAAATACATATGTAAATTTTTATCTCTTACAATTAAGGTGTAAAATATCTCAAATTTATAAGTAGCCTAAGGCTGTAGCAACCAGCAGCTCTACCCATTGTCTCCCTATTAGTTTTAAGCTTACTTGCACTACTTAGTATTAATAAATAAAAAATAATACAAATATATTTTCATGAAATTTTTACTTTAAGCTCTCTCATTCTTTTATTTTCTTGTATTTGTATTATTATTACATTTTTTTCTACTACATATTTTTCATTTTGTGTATTAAAAAATCAAAGAATAGCAGACGCCATTGTTCCTTTGCCTTCCATTTCAGTTGCTCTACTTCTCATCTTCTGTTTCATTATCATCATCATCATCATCATCATCATCATCTTCACTTCACTTCTCTTCACTTCACTTCACTTTACTTCAGTTCAATTCACTTGACTCTATATCTACCAAATGGTCGGTTGGTTTGTCGATGGGTCTGTCGAGTGGTTGGATAGTCGGTAAGATGGTCGGTTGGATGGTTCTTTAGTTCGTTAGTTCGTTCGTTCATTCGTTTATTCATTCATCCATTCATTCATTTATTCGTTCGTTCGTTCATTTGTTTGTTCGCTTGTTCGTTCGTTCGTCAAATGAAAGGCGTTGCTGCGTGTGACATTTGGCTTTGGTATGCGTATTCCACACACACACACACACACACACAACACACACACACACACATTTACACACATACACACACCCACAGACGCATAAATATGTATGGGATAAGTGTATGTGTATCTGTATGTGCGTGTTTGGAATACATTTAAAGCTTTAATTGCTTGTTCGTTTCGGTTTTGCTCTTCCTTCAGATTGACATTGCTCCCTTCTATTCCTCTTTTAACTTTCTCCCTTCTCCCCTCCTTACTCCATCGTACAAATATTTTTTTTTTGTTGGTTTTGTTCGACAAGCATGCGACGAGCGAGTAAACCAACAACAACAATAACAAAAAACACCGCAGCCACCATTGAAACCAGCAAGACCAACAACAACAACAACAACAATCATTATAACAACAACAATAACAACAAATATTAGGAGGAAGATCCTTTTTAAAGGATGTGTTAAGCTCTTCACGCATTTAATTGTATGTGTGTAATTTCCTTTTTTTTTTCTCCTGCATTTTTTATTATTGCATACTTTATGAGGCTTACTTTGTTTTGTTTTGATTTCTTTCTACTTATATATAAATTTTCCAAATAAAATCCTTCAAACAAAATCAAATAAAAATAAAAACCAGAAAGAAGGGTATCTTCGATTAGGCCGATGATGTAATACTCTTCACGCAACCCTTAGAAAACATTTTGTTGTATGGGAGCTATACGATCCAGTAATCCCAGGATCCGAAAATTTATATGGTTAATGAATATGAATGAGAAACTTATTGTGTCAAAATTTCAAGGTGATAGCATAAAACAGAAAAAATATAGTTTCTACCTCCGAGTGATCCGATTCGGCTCGTTCCGACAAATAATTTGTCCGAGGTAAAAATAAACTTATATGGTTTCAGCTCTCTAGCTCTAAAACTGAGGGACTAGTTCGCGTACAGACGGATAAACATACAGACGGACATGACTAAATCAATTCGTCTCAGCAAGCTGATCAGAAATATACCTATATACTTTATGTGGTCTGCGATGTCTTCTTCTGTGTATTACAAACTTCATGACAAACTTAAAATACTATTCACTCCCGTGAAGAGTATAATAAAAACACAATTGAAAAGATAATTATGATGATGATGATGATGTTGATGAAGACGATGAAGGGAAAGAAGATATGTTTAGAAAAGAATGAGAAAGCAAAGTAAGGTAAATTTAAAGAAAATTTGATAATTTTGTTCAATCATCTCCTCTACAAATTTTGACTTGGAAAATGTATTATTTATTCTTTATTGACTACCCTTAGACTCTCATCCTATATACTTTTGTAATAATTAATGGTATGATTGATTACTTGTATCCTCTGCAGCTAAATACCTGCTTCTTATGACTGAGAGTTACTCTATACAAAGACAGTTGATTAAAAATATGTAGTTGTTCAATTCTTAAAACTATACTAAACTTTCCTAAGCCGGTTAATTAAATTAAAGTGAAATGAACAATCATAACTGGAACACCAAATTATCAATGCTTGAACCTTCTTCTAAACCATTTTGGAAAAATTGGAAAAATCATTAAACCCACAACCCTTCGCACAATTTAGCTAGTAAATAAATCAATTGAGAACCTTGAAAAAATTGTAAGTAACAAAGAATGAAAAGCTCCTTTAAAAATAAAATAGCTCAAGGCCATGATTCATTACCAAATGTCTACATTAAAAATTTGCCAAAAAATTCTATTGTTCGCATTGGATATTTGCCACAGAAATGGAAAGCAGCTTAAGTGTTAGCCATCCATACCCAAGCAAGGAAAGCCATCAGAATCTCCCGAGAGTTACAGTCCAATAAGCTTACTTTGCGGGTATTCTAAAATTTGTGAAAGCTTGATGAAAACTAAAATAGTTAAGCAACTGGACAAAAAACACATTCTACCTCGAATTCAGTATGAATTTATGTCACAGTTTAGTTGTAACCACAAACTTAATATGTTCATGAGGCTGGAGTTATGCTCTATAAAATCTGTAGTTTTGGTTGCTTTGGATGGGCAAGCTGCATTTGTATCTTAATATACCTGCACACGTTATTAAAATCATTGAAAATTTCCTGAGTGAAGGACAATTTGCAGTATTTTTAGATGGAAGTCATTCATGGTTCTGTGATTGGTCCAAGTCTGTGAGCATTGCATAAATTACTGCTGAGGAGATGGGTTTAGATTACAAAAAAAAAACCACTTGCAAGATGCACTCAATAATACTTACATATAACAAAATGGAAAATCAAATTAAATGTAAGTAAGTCAAAATCCATTTAATTCACAAAAAAATAAAGCAAAGCATATCATCTTTCATAGTCAAATATGGATATTGACACAACTAGCGTTCCATGGGAAAGCCACTTAAAATATATATATTGTACATATCTTGGTCTTCACTTAGACCAGAAATTAAAATTAAGCAGACATATAGCTAATTGATAAAATAAATAAAAAATATATATCCCATACATACAGATACAGAAATATACATATTATCTGCCCATAACAAAATGGTGATATTCAAATCAATCTTCACACCGATTATCTTGTATGGCTTTGTGGTGGGTAAACTAAGCGAAGTCACACAGAAAAAAAAAAAAAAAATATTAACACAATTGCTCAAAAAAAATTGCTAAACTGATATTGGATCGTCTGCACAAGTAAGATAATGCTAAACATATTAAGAAGGAAATATCCAATGCTCAAACGAACTTATAATGATATACTCATCCATGCAAATGACTGATACTTTAAGCTCTAGGCCCTGGCAAGTACTAATAATATGTTCGAAGATTCAATTAGGCTTAATACATACAAGGCACCTCAGTTTGGTATCAATCAATTAAATTCAACAAATAAATTTCAACATTGATGACTATCTAAAATCATTCGATATCCGCAGAACACCCAAAAAAAGACCAATTGGGTCATGCCTTGCATCTTTTTTTTCTAATCAAAAAAATCATTGTACATAAATTTTGCAATCTCAACATTACCATTTCCATAGAACATATTCTTTCTGAACGAATGCACAAAATTCTCAAATCTACAAAACAATACCACAATCCAAAGTTTCTCCTACTACTATCCCACCAACCAATATATTCTCACAATACTCAACAAATTACTTAAATCAGCTAAAATTAACCACCTTCTAAAGATTAAGCCTCAATGTATAACCAGTCGAAAGTCCCAGAAGCTTTGGTAGCATGTCGACATATAAGAAATTTAGCAACGTTCCATTTGCCCCACAGTTGTCTGGAAAGAAATCCAAATGAGAATGTTGATAATTTTGGATTTTGAGGGACATATTACAACCCAGTTTTTGATAATAATTATATAATAATAATAATAATTAAAATCAATAAGTTCATAAGCCATTCTTATTTCCAAAAGAAGTTTCTTGCCACAAGGCAAAAATTGTCAAAGGCTTTATCTTCCAAAACAGAGTCACGTGGGATCATTTTTAAAAAAAAATTATATGGACACCAAAGAATATACCTTCTTTGATCGTAGCTTGACTTAATAAAGGATATTTCTAACGTATTCATATTTCATATACGTCCAAGACTTTTAAATCTCCGCAAAAATGCCATTGATGTTCAACCATTTCGTGAGTCTATGTATTTAATGGTCTTTTCTTTGACCTGCAGCAAGCCAAGATATGAATTGAAAATAGTCATAGCAATTTCAGTCTCTGACTAAAATCAAATCGTATTACATACATATTGCATTTTCTTGTATGCTTTTGCATAAATTTTTCATATTTTCTTATGAAAGAAGAGTTTAAAAAGTTTTAAGATAAATCAATATGATATGCAGGAAAGAAAAAGAAGTCATCTATTGTAGATAAGAATGAGAATGAGAATAGTAACAATAATAAATACTATTTAGATTATTATTGTTTATGCAATACCATAAATTCATTGCATGATTTGGTGATGCTGATTTTATTATTCTTTATCTTAATGTTGCATGTCGGTAGCCTTTGAGATTTTAGCATCAAAAAGGCATCTCTTTTGCTATTCGAAGCTAAGAAAATGTATGTCAAAACACACACACACACACACATTGCACAATGTAGTATAACATATGTACAAACATGTTTTATCACAATTTGCCATCATCGTCGTCATCATCATCATCATCATCATCATCATCATCATCATCTCATCATGATCATGATGAATTATAGTATGAAATCAAGAATGTTCTCAGTACAATTATTTGTCTTAATATTTGCCTTAAAATTTGTTTGTTATTTACACGCATCCCTGTGGCATTTGTAGACAAATATTTGCAAATCATTTAACTTGCTATTTTCTTTTATGTATAACATATTTTCCCCATTTTCTGTCTCTGTTTCCATCATCATCAAAAACAGCATCAAAAGCAGCAGTAACAGCAGCAGCAGCAGCAGCAGCAGCAGTAGGAACATCATCTTTATTTTTGCATTATTTACTTTTTGTCATATATGTGTACTCGGAAAATGCGGAAAATTTATACATGGAATATAAAAAAGGAAATAGCAGAAAATAAAAAAGAAATAAATTTGATAAAAAAAAAAAAAATTCTATATTTATATAAATATTTATTTTTCTTTCATTCATCCACAGACAAACAGCCTCCTCCTCCCACACCATTCTTCTATATCTTATTACTTTTTAACGCAAATATAATACTCATTATGTATGCACACTCACTCACTGATTCATTCATTCATGTACTTGATTGTATTTATTATTTCAATAAAAATATTTATTTAATTTTCTTTTAAATTTAATCATTTTTATTTTTGTTAATTTCATAATATTTTTGCATTTTTTTTAATGAATACTATGAACAGAATTAGAACACAACTCTATTTAGAAATATATATGTATAATAATTATTACTCTATCCAAAGTTAATCCCTTCTTTGTACATGAATTTCTAAAATGTAAATATGTTCATCTTGCCATCTTCTATGGTATATCCTGAAACCGAACCAATGTTCTGGAATCATGCATCAATCAATCAATGCATTGCTGGATGCAACATTCTAACCAAAAGAAGTCTTTCCAATACTTTGGAGAATATTGTTAGTAAGCTAATCAATTGGTAGGAGTATGGTTTATGCTGAGCGTTTCCAAGCTTCGAAAACATGATTATCTCAGCGCACTTCCAAAGGAGCGGGGAAGTAGAGGCCACAACATGTCATTGAAGAACGCTTTAGATGCAAGAGAGCATCATAGCTGGGAGATTTAGACTTCATCAGGCGGCAATTGATCTGTTTAAAGACATCATGCGCTTTAAATGTATGTAAATGAGAAACATAACGATCACTAAGAGCGCCAGAATCTACACCGACGTCTTGTAATAATTATGTAATCATTCGTTGTGTGTAATCCGAACGTAGAAACAAGAAACTTATCTAGCTTCAAATGATAATTTTTTGTTTTTCAACATTTTTATTTGTGAGAGTTATTTCATCCATTGCAAGAAACTCAAATGTTTTACCTTGTTCTTGATATGAAAATACTGGACACATTATTACAAATTACTTAGGTTATTTTTCAGCGTGAACTTAATAAGAAACAAATGTTACCGCCCTGTAAGACTTATATACCGTTTAAAAAGGCAAGATTAAAATAGTATGTTAGACACATAAAAAAAAAAAAAAAAATAGGATACCCA